>JBBPFQ010787090.1:0-13142 GCA_037974815.1 Kaempferia elegans
CTGCTCCTTCCTCACCGTGTCCATGGCGACTACAGGATTCCATTGGGCCCGCCCCACATTCGGTACTCCGGTAGGAGCGGCAGCAAGGCCCTTGCTGGTCTCCCGTTGCTCCTCCACTCGCGTCCTAGCCTTCCGCCGAAGCGACCTCAATTCTTTCGCCCAGCGAGTGGCCTCCGGCGAAGTCCTGCGGGACGCGTGGCGGAGCGCCAACAATGGGATCGAGCAGTTTGCTTCGGAGGCTCGACGCACCGCCGAACGTCTCGACCGTCAATTCTCACTCTCTCGCCGATTCGACTCCGCTACCCGCGCCGCTGTCGCACGAGCACGGGAGATCGATCAGGATCTGGGTATTGGGCGGCGGTGGAGGTCATTCTCCGTGGACTTCTCTAGAAATTGGCCTAGGGTTCGTGTTCTCCAATTTCTCTTGCGGTCCAGCATCATTTTTTACCATCTATTTTCTCCTGTAATTCTTCTTATTTTATTCCTTTTTTTGTTCTTTCTTGCAGTACAGGAGAGAGCTCAATAACTTTCTGCAAACACCACTTGGAAGAGGACTTGCTGTGAGTTCATTTATTCTTGATCCTCAATTCTCTTCGCTATTTCTTGGTGTTTGGTATTTTTACGATTGATTATCCATCTTGGATCATTGTCATAATCTAGTTTTATTTGAAAATTGGTGTTTGATATGTTTACAATTGGTAAATTTGTCTCTACTTCAGGGCTGTTCTTGTTGAAGTACAAGGATTAAGCATTCTAGCTATTTATATGCACTTACATCTTCTGTTTTTCTTGGTTTGCTCTATTTATGACTTTTGCTCGAGCAGTTAGCTTTCATCCTAAACTTGGTGCTAACCGTACCTTTTTTATATGGTTGACTGATCATTATCTGACCATTCAGCTTGCCAAAACATGTTGGTTCCTTCCTGGTCTGCCAACTTGCCTCCCTACGTTTTCTATATATTAATTAGTTTAGTATATTTATTAGATATTTTAAAACATATTATTGTAAGCCAATTTTTGACTAAAATAATGTTTGCTCTCATCTAGCTATGTAGAGATTCAAAAAACTTATAAGCTTATGTATTTTGATCAATCTCTCTTTTATTTTGTTATGTCCTTGCAATTTATGTTGTTTTAGTGGATTGCATGGCTAAATCCATATCTAATCCGAGGAGAAAGAACACCAGTACCTTTTTCCTTTTATTGGAGACAAGGATTACTTATTTTAGTACTATTGTTTGCTCATTTATTGTCCAGTCAGATTATTCAATATTCCCCTTCTCCTGGAATTGCTGGATGAGAATACAGTCAAATTTTGGCCTTTGATAATTTATTTTCAAAAACCATGACCTCCACAAAGAAAGAAGTAATTCATGTATTTCCTTGAGATGGTATTGGTAACTATGTTATCCTTATTCTTGGTCCCATGCCCCTGGAAATACTGGATGAGAATACAGTCAAATGTTGTCCTTGGATCATTTATTTGAAGAACCATGGTCTCCGTGAAGACAAAAACAATTGATGTGTTTCTTTGAGATGGTATTGGTAACTATATTACTCTTGTTTTTGACATTCCCATTACAGACTTATAGGCAATAAGTGTTTCTGTGATAGCTTGATTGATTCTTCAGTCTTAGTAGTAGAAAAATTGCCCTTACATGGGCCATCCTCCAAGTCCTTGATTTTTCTCCTAACAACACGTACTAGTGAGAACTAAACTAATTGGAGCTATCAGACCAAATAGACTTCATATTTTACTTTGTATAGTTTGGTGGAACCTTCAAGGTTTTAGTTCGTTGACGTTAATGTTCATAATGTTATATGTGAATATGTGATAGCTATAATGAATAAATTAAGGCATGCTATGCGAATTGCAATTGTAAAACATGTGTATTACTTTGAAACAATCTAATAAATACACTCTTCTTCTAGGAATAAATCCTATCTAGATTGGACATGTTTGAAGAAGTGGTTCCTTTCCTTATATTAAAATAGCAGCTGTTATTTTAAATCTTATCCAAAGATTTGTTCTTGTTATTTTTAGTATTATCCAGGCTTGTTAACTTCTTTGATATGCATGATGCTGAATTGTCCAATCTGTACATGTTTACTTTGCATTGGTAGTTTCATACTTTTATCTTGCTGTTCCTGCAGACTGTCTTCTTTTGTTGGTTTGCATTGTCTGGATGGCTGTTCAGATTTTTTATCCTTGCTACATGGATCTTACCTTTTGCTGCTCCTCTTCTCATGGGAACACTTGCTAACAATTTTGTTATTCAGGTAATTTCCAATGCATTAAATATTTGATGTTTCTTTTATATGTTAATTATCCTCCATTTAGTTTTGAAGTAACAGTGCATTTCCCATATTCAGTTTCTTAACAGTCAATGATAGAATATATAGATGTTTTCTGAGTATGTTAGTTGACCACTTACAACGAAAGTTTTTTGTGTGGGAAGGGACCAATCTTTACATTTATATTGTTACAATTTCCTCTCACATATAGGCAAGTGGACTCACTGATCCAAGTCCAACATGTGGACCTTAATTGGGGATAATATTGTTTAAAATTTGAATATTGTTGCTTAAAACATCATAATTATTCTAGCACCATGGCAAATATGCCGATCTTTGTCCTAGAAGGTTGAGGTTTTAGGAACAGAATAAGTATATATTTCGTTGTTACTAATTAAAGCGGAAAGTGAAGTCTTATTTTCACTGAAGTGGAATTGATTGAAGCGAGAGCCTGTATCTTTTATGACCTTTTTGGTTGTCTTTTTCTAGCAGCCCTGTTCTGTCAATTTTTCCTTGGTTGTTAAGTGAAGAGAAGAATATGAGTAGTTATTTACTTATCTGCAGGGATTGCCTTTTCATTGTTATATAAGTATTTTTAATTTGTATTGCTCCATTTAGGATCTCATAATTTGATATGTTTTAACTTCTGTATTCAAACATCTATTAGTGGCTTCCATATATGCGCCTTGAGAGTTCTCCTTGTTCTTGAAATCAAGTTGCACTGAAATAATAAATTGGAAAATGATAACACCCAGGACATAGAGTCAACTGGATCTGGTCGTTTAGTTCTCTTAGTGATTCTAGATAAGGCTTTTGGTCAATGTTTTATTTGTAATTTTCATTACATGCAAATCTCGAACACTCCTAAAAGATCAAACCCAACATGAACCCCCTAGATTTTAGTAGAACACACTTTAGCGAATGAAATGTGTGTCAGTTTTCAATGACTCAATTAAATTGCTCCTGACCATCAAAATGTTCATCATTAACTCGGGGTAATTTGGACGAAGTTGAATCAACAATTAACACCCAGGGCTAAGTTGAGTTTCTTGTCTTTTTAAATTACAACACCGAACTTATATAGGGGGTCAAACTTAACGAGTCAATCCAAAATCATCCCTCTTGTTATAATGAAATTAGATTTACCCCATTTCTTGACTTGGCTATAATGGAAATGGGCAATCTCCAACAGAATGAAACAGAAATGGAAATTTACCTTCAGTTGGAAGGAACTGATCTTTAACTAGAACATTGTCTTTAACTGTGGTAGTTTATCTTATGTGAATAAGGTGATGTATGTTTTGATGCATTGCCATGAACTGAGCAACTCTCATTATTTTACTTTCTCATCAATCAAGCTAAATATATTTGTAATGATCCAGAGCTTGTGATTGCCTATATAAATGCATCATAATTCATGCAGCATGTGTCGACTATATGACGCGAGTCATGGGCAATATAAGAACATGGCTGATACTGCAGCGATTTGGATTTGTTAATCTGTTGCATAATTTAGTACATACATTTTTTCGCCACGAAGGAATTTCTGAAATTCATTATTTGATTTAAATAACATTCTGCCTTAAAGGAAAAGGCTTGTTAATTCTCGAGGAGACCAAGTCGATTGTATAATTGACATACTATTGTTATGAAGTGATTCCAACCTTATTTTTACTGCACTTCTACTAAGAATTAGGATCATAATAAGTTCTTTCCCCTTACAGGGTACATGTCCTGCTTGCAAAAGGAAGTTCATGGGCTCCCGATTCCAGATGATTAGTTGCACAGGCTGCGGCAACATTGTATGGCAGCCTAAAGACAACTCCTCAAGCGGTCGTTGGAATCCTTCCTCTAAAGCGTCTGAGCAGGACGTTATTGACATAGAAATTGAGGAGAAATAGTCGTCATGATGCTATAAAAGAAGGCATGTCCATTTGAAATGTTCTTTGGGCCAAAGTGTTTTGTACATGCAATTTACAAGAAGAATGAGGCATGATGATCTTACAATTCATGTAATGTAAAATGCCATGAGTTTTAGCACGGTGATCTCTTTTTGCTCTATGCGCAGATGCCATGTATTTGTAGAGTTAAAGGTTTCATTTGATTGGTTTCCCTATATTTAAATATTCAAGAATTTGTATTTAAATCTCAAGTTAAATATTGCTAGAGGTAAATTTTTTTTTTCTTTCTTTTTTCATTACACATTGCAGGATCGGGAAATAGAGCGGTTTCCTCAATTACTTTAATTTATTCATACCCGATAAGCTCAATTTGTGAATATGTGCATGGTAGGCAGGTTAAAGAGCTGGTAAATAAATATAAATTAATCTTTCACATTTTTTTGTCAAAGTATATTATTTAACTTAATTTTGAGTAGTTCTGATAATGCCGGAGAGTTCCCGCCTGGCTTCGTTGCGTCGCCAGGAGCCGAATTTCTTTTGGAAGAGCCAGAAAGGAAAACAAAGATAATTTGCACGATTGGTCCCTCGTGAGATGATGTGAAAATTGGCATAGGCAGGAATGAATGTTGCAAGGCTTAATATGTCCAATGGAGATCATGAATCACATCAAAAGGTTATTGACTTTGTAAAAGAATACAACGCTCAGTCCAAGGACAACGTTATTTTCATAATGCTGGATACATAGGTATGTGCCTCTCGTGAACATCACTTAGTTGTTAGTATTGACTTAGCAAGTAGTATTTCTAAAATTCTTGATATTATTTCTATCCATTCTTCTTGAGATTTTACTTATTATATGTTGGCAGAAGATGCAGTTTCTCTTCTCTTGTCTATCTATCTTGTATTCCGATTTGAAATTCTTGTTTCATGATATTTTCCAACCAGCATGTATAACTGAACGTAATCATGCAATCAACTAATATTGTATTAAAGGCTCAATATTTGCTTGAAATTACATGCAATGTACTCAAAAAGTCTAAACTACAAACATAGAACAAGATGTCTTTCATCATTCAGTCATATGCCTACAAGGTTACTTTGGTATTACTTAATATCAAGTTTTAATTATTAACAGGTGCACAAGGATTTCTGGCATCCTGAGACAAGTTCTCCATTTTCATTTCCAATATATTTAATAGTATTTTTTTTTCTTGCTTTTGTGGAAGCATGAGCATCTTCTGTGTTAAAAGTTAATCTTATTGATTGAAGAAGTCAAAAAATTGATGACAAATTTGTTTTACTTTTCTTTCAATTCATGTTCTTTTTTCCTTGAAAGTAAAAAATCTGGAAAAATAACTCACGTACCATGCACCTTTGTTTACAATTGCTGGCTCATATGTTTGCCAATTTAGATCAGTAAAGTCAAGGTTCACTTTTACTGATATTTGTCCAAAGTGAAAGTAATCATGAGTTGAAGTGACTTCAATTTACCGAGTGCCAAATGGCTGCATATCTATAGTGCTCAAGTGTTTCCTAGATAAGTAATTCCCAGATTTTCTTTTGTGAAAAAGATGATGTTTCAGTTTATAATTTGCAGTCTTCGTTATGTTAGTACTGAAAAGTTAAACCTACGCTTTGTTTCTTGTTTTTACATTAGATATTTTGTAACAAGATAAATGATTAATGACCATGAATGTTGCCTTAATCTTTTGTCACAACATTCCATAGATTGATCTTTGTAACCTACCAGAATCAGATTGATGATGTAAAATTTGCAGGTTTCCCCCCGGTATCTGTTCATTTGCATTTTATTTGTTTGAGCTCACTTGATCAAGAAGTTACACCGGAGCATATGAATTAAAATCTTAAATCTATGCTAAGATAAATAGGAATTCCTTTTCTCTTCAGGACTCTTCCTTCAATTCTTCATCTTATTTAAGTGAATACCATTCAGTATGATGCCTTCAATTAAATTTGGCAACATATTAATAGATAAGGTGTATATTAGTCTTACCAGAATACCTGCAAGCATTCAACCGGGCATGTTTGTGATGAATTTCATTGTTTGCTGAGAACAAAAACACTTCAGAATATTAATAGCATGTGATTTTTAGTGTTCTGATTTACTAACTTATCAATGAAAACTTCTTCCTTTGCCTGACATGCATTAGACCCCCTTATGTGCATAATGGTGGGAGTTCTGTATTAGACTGGTAAAAAAAATTTATGACAAGGTTCTTCTAGCACTGACATGTCATACTAGTTCTGCTTTCTTATTTGGTTTAGGGTTTAGGGAGTTCTTATTAGACTACTAAACTTCTTCCTTTGCCTGACATGCATTAGACCCCCTTATGTGCATTATGGTGGGAGTTCTATATTAGACTGGTAAAAAAATTTATGAAAAGGTTCTTCTAGCACTGACATGTTTATACTGGTTCTGCTAGCACTGACATGTCTATACTGGTTCTGCTTTCTTATTTGGTTCTCACCTTTAAATGACATCCATTGAAGAAATGCATGAGTTTTCTTTTTAAGGATAAAGGAGGTTTCCTCCAATTAAGAGCAATTACAATGCGTAACAATTGAGCTATATCATTGGACCCTATCTTGCTGACTGAAGGTCAAGAGTTCGATTTTACTATAAAAAAAGAAATCAGTGTAAACTATGCTGATTTTGAAGTTAATGGCATTCTTTTAGTTGATGGTGAGTATACTTTTCAAATGGTTCTTGGTTTTAGATGTTTCATAAAACGTACATGTTTTGATTGTGTAAGTGCTTCTATAAATTTATAAATCTGCAATTAGTTTATATGAGGATGATCATCTTGGTAATTAAAGAAGCCTTTTGAAAGCATCAGTTATTCAATCATCAGCATAGATCTATGGTGGATGTATTTCTGTGCCAATTACAGTGGCAAGTCAGGATGCTTAATGTTGAATGCAAAAAAATTGTTGCCTTTTGCATTAATACGAACACTGGTGCATTTAATTGTAATAATTGAAAAGGTGGTTTTTCATAGTTGAAATTTTGATTCTCAGGTTAGCATCTGCTTTCTCATTATTTTGTGCATTTTTATGCATCACTGTAGCTATATTAGTTCATGTATACCATCATGTTTAACATAGGTGGTGCCTTTTAGGAGGAATGATGTTATCTGTGATATCAAAGACTGCTGACACTGTCAATGCAAAGTAATAGATAGCGGAGAACTGAAATCAAGACTCCACATAAATGTTAAGGGCAAGGTGCTACACTTCCATCCATTACAGGTATTTTCCCCTTAATCATATCATCAAAGAATTGATACAAAATTTTCTTCCATCCTGAAATTTCCATTACATGCATGTTTAATCACTTTTGAGTTTGGTCTTCCTACTGAAGGATTTGGAAGATATTAAGTTTGACATGGAAACCAAGTTGATTGTTGCGCCGTATCATTTGTTAAAGATGCTAAAGTGATACAAGAAGTTAATTTCTGATTAGTGCCTACTATTTAAGTTGTTTATAGATCTATTCTCTATACAACAATCAATACTTTTTTCTTTGTTTTGGCTATCTGCAAGGTTACAATGCTGATATACACATTATCCCCAATTATCGGCTTAAAATGGGGTAAGAAATCTTGATATTCATTTATGGCTAAAGATGTTCTTATATTCTCAATTATCTATCTTTTATTGCGGACACAAAATGCTTTTGCCTGTGTTTTAAAGTCCATAGAACAGGATTAGAATCAATCTACTTAATATTTGCCAGAGCAGTCTGAAGAGAAATCAAACATATGGTTCATTCTTTAGTAGGAGGAGATGACTAAAATGTAGAAGCATTGGAAAACCAGTAATTGTAGCAACAAATATGTTAGCAAGCATGATAAACCATCCAACCCCAACTTGAGCTGAAGTTTCTGATATAGCAATTACAGAAGGTGCAGATGCCATCATGCTGTCGGGTGAAACTGCACATGGAAAGTAAGTCAGAACATTTATATGTCTTATGCTTTCTTATTCAACAACATGATTCTGAATTTGTATGACAACAAAAGGTCGTCCTGTGCAAATTAGATGATTGGATTTGGTTGAAACAGGATCATGATCACTTTGAACAATAAAGAACACGTCGCTTTCGTTGGGAGTGGAGTTCACTCGATAAGGAGACAAGTTCGTCCTGGCCTGATCTTAGTCTGATAATCTGAGACAAACAAGTTCTTCACGAAAATGCAACGTAAGTAGGTCATGTGCTAATCATTCTGTGTTCTAGATGTTTCAACATGTGTAGGGGGAATTGAATTGAAAGTGATACTTTTAATACTAAATATATATCTTGTGATTTTTTTTAAATATCAGGTATTCAGATCTTACAATTTGATAATACGGTCCAGTACCACATTCTATCCATCAAGTAAATCCAAGAAGCGAGGTGTCTCCACCGTCCCAGTTTCACCCGTAGTTCAATCAATCGATTGTGAAGATATGAATGAGGTATGCATTTAGTATTAAATTGGTTAGGAACTATTTATATTCATTCAGATGGAATAATTCGTTAAAGAAACTAGTTTGAACATGGTTGAGTAGAGCTGGACGAATTTTTATTGACAAAATTATGCAAGAAATAATATCAAACAATAATAAAAAGCAAAGATTCGGAAGAAAGAAAGAAAGGAATAAAGCAAAGATCGATTCTCTGGTTCTTCTTTGTCAATAGATCGAAGCAACAATGGAGCATGCAAAGGCGAATCTGATAGATCAAAGCAACAAATTAAGCGTCTCCTCTTCCTTTTGCCACATGGTGGCCAGCGACGCCTTCACCGCCGGCGTGACTTTCGCCGCCTCGCTGCTGTCCATCCCCATCCTCGGCGCCGGCGTGTGGCTTGCCACCCAACCAGCCGAGTCCTGCGCCCCGCTCCTCCAGTGGCCCCTCATCGCCCTCGGCGCCTCCCTCCTCTTCTCCTCGGCCTTCGCCGTCGCCGCCACCCTCCGGCGCGCCACCTCCCTCCTCCTCTGCTCCCTGGTGGCCACGCTCGCGCTGCTCCTGGCACTCGCAGGCCTCGCGGCGTTCGTCTTCGCGGTGACGGCGGACGGCGCTCCTGCGCGGCCGGCGCCGGGACGCGCATTTGCGGAGTACCGGGTGGAGGACTCCTCCGGGTGGCTCCGGCGGCGGGTGGAGGGGCGGCGGAGGTGGGAGCGGATCAAGGAGTGCTTGAGTGGGTCGACGTCAATGTGCGGGGACATGAACCGGACGTACAACTCGGCGCAGGTGTTCTTCAATTCCAGAATCACGCCATTGCAAGTGAGTAGCTTCCAGTTCATGCAGATAATTCTTTTAGATAGAATATTATTTTCCATATAAAACTATAACATGAAGGTGCATTTACATACAATTTTAGAGGCATTTTTAGATTTTTTTTTTAAATAACCAATGTAACCGATTAATACGGAGATTAGTGCTAGTATCCATGAAAATTTTTAATCGATCATCAGAGTAAGTTTAAGAAAACTGATCGTTTGAATGAGCATTGAGAAATTTGCCTACACAGGAATTACAGAAACTGAATTTGGAGATTAACTGATAATTAATTAATTAATGTTTCTACTGGCAGTCTGGCTGCTGCAAGCCACCAACTCAGTGCGGGTACACGTTTGTGAGCCCGACGGTGTGGATCGACCCCACGTCCGCCTCAACGCACATCGATTGCTTTCTGTGGAGCAACGACCAGGCGGTGCTCTGCTACTCCTGCGCCGCCTGCAAAGCCAGCCTCATCGCCACCCTCAGGAAGGAGTGGAGGAGGGCGGACGTGGTGCTGGTGGTATCGCTGTTGGCTCTGCTCGTCGCCTACGCCATGACTTGCTGCGCCTTCAGGAAGGCCAAGACGCAGGAGCTTCTGCAGAGGTACAAGCAAGGCTACTACACCTGACGATGAAACAGGGAGACTAAATGTTTTTTCTCTTCTATTTTCTTCTAGATGTTTTTTGTTTTCCGTTTGGTCAAATCTTGTGGCAGTGTGATGGTTAGGAGGTAATTGTGACTCTATTGGTGTTCTTAATCTCTGTTTGGTTCTTAATCTTTTTAGCTTCTTTGGGTTTAATATAAATTTCCATACCCAAACTTAAAAATCCGCATATCCGAATATCAAATTCTCCATGAGAAAATTGACATCCCAAATTGCATCTAGTAAATATGATATATAAACAAATCTGTATTTTGGAGGTGAAATATAGGAATGACAATATGACCTAGCATCGTGCCCGTGGCTTTATAATATTTTGGTAAGCAGCCACAGTAAAATGAATCAGTATAGCTAAAAGAAATATGGGGTCTGAACGAAGAAACTACCCATGTTGACAAACAGCATTCAGTAGTATTACGACCTTTTCTGAAAGCTTTCAGCAAACCTCTAAGAGTGAACCAGAGTCCATATCAGCCTTTGGGCTAATTCAATATAACACAAGAGCCACAATGATTAGCCTTGGGTTTCAATTCAGACTGAATGATAGAAATTCCATTGTCAATATCAGAGTTTCAGCTCACAGATTTTAATTCTAAGAGATACAAACTTGTTGATTTCAGAAATTTAAATATCAGAGACTACATAATCATATTCCTAAACGGTTGCGTAGTAAAACATAATAACTGGTTACAGCAATACATTTAAGCATTTGATGTTTGAATTGCTCACCAATACATCCACACATTTTTTGCAACAGTAGCTCACCTTTGTCGATCTGGCATATAGACCGTCCATTATGTAATTATAGAGTCTCAACGCCCTCTTTGGAAGTCGATGCGGCTTCTTCCAGAGCCTCCAGCATAATCATCCCTCATTGACGACCCAGCACTCGCTTTCATAGATCCACCACCACCAATCTTATCAAGTGGCTTCTTGCCTCCCTTCACTTCTGTCAAGAAACGATCCAAACCGAAAGGATCATTTTCTTCCTGCCTATCGAACTCCACTGGCCTGTCTCTCTTACTACCAGAAACCCTCTCGGAAGCACCGGTGAATGCCTTGTCAGGTTTGAATCTCTCAGTTTTCATGACCTTCTCTAGCTGCTCGTCTGCACCTCCATACATATCTGCATCAGCGTCTTTTTTGGGTCTGTAGAGCGTAGAGAGTGTGGGCTGTGCAGTAAATAGACCCTTATCGTATATGTTATAGTGATCATCATTTGCAAACCCAGAGTCCATCCCTTTATCTTGATTAAAGAGCCTCTGGTCATACATGACCTCTCCGGTACGTCCAGCTCCGATATTAGCCATGCCAAGTGCAACCTTTTCGCTGATATCCCGATCCCTATCCCTAGTGATCTTACTCTTTTTCCCCATTGCAGCGTCCCTGCTCTCCAGCCTTCTTTCTCTCTCCCTTTCGCGCTTCCGCTCTTCACGAATCTTATCACGCTGCAGCCGTTCTTCTCGTTCTTCCCTATTATCCCTCCGTTGCTCTTGTGGTTCTCCAATTTCAGTATCATCCACCATAGTCTTCTCTGTAGACGAAGGAACAGCAGGAGCTGGAGCAATTCCAGTTCTCTCCGAACGTGCCTTTTGTGCCAATGCTCGAAGCTCCAGCTCCTTTCTTTCTTTCTCCTTCAACATTAGCTCTTTTTGAACCTTTGATCTCATAGCAACGGCCTCTCTTGCCTTCTGCTCAGCCACATACAATGCCTCAGAAAGCTTAGCAAAGTTATCATTGATTTGGACATCCTGAAGACCCCTGCCATCTGCGGCCAAACGTTTGTCCAATGGAATTGTATAACCTTTTGGGTTTTTCCAGTTAGAGATGCAAGGAGGAATCTTCCAATCCTGTTGATCCTTCACCGTGACAGGTCGAGGTGGGGAGTGCATCACTGGCACTGGAGGCGATCCTGATGCCTTTGGCACTCTCTTGTGCTTGAATTTTGGAGGCTCAAGTGGATCAACAGGTGTCTCAACCATCCTAATAATCCTCTCCTTTGCGCCCGAATTAAATGCTGCAGACTGCTGTGAAGGTTTATACTTGATGAACTTTGATTCGTTGGATTGAGTAGGTACATTCTTCGGCTGAGCCGCACTCAATCTCACATTAACAATCTTCTCCAGAGCTTCCTTAGTTCGCTGTGTGGTTTCCTCAATATCCTTTTCCTCATCTTCAGCATCATTCTCATTCTCCAAACCAACCTTTGGAACAAGATCCTTGTGCTGAGAGTAAACAATCTTTGAGGAATTCTCATTCTGCTTCACAACAGCATCAAATGCAACCTTTCCCTGTGAATCAACTGTGAGCGCGAGGATTTTAGAGCCAGGCTTCTGATCCTTCCTTCCCATGCCAAGAGGGTACTGGGCTACATGGATCTCAGGAAAGGCGCCTCCATCACCAAAGTCCTCGGGCTTCCTTGGAACAAAACCTGAGCGTTTTCCATAGGGTGGTACAGGATTTGGCTTGATCGATGCAGATAGGGTGGTATCCGAAGAGGTGCTGTATCTTTCCTTGAACCATGGGTCATCTGAGTGGTCATAGAGAGAAGTTTTGCTCAATTTTGAAGGTGGAAGAACGTCCTTGAGAGAAGACATGATGGAGATCAATCACAAAGTCTGCTGCAATACACCAAAGTAATACCTTTGATTAGGATCTAGGAATAATCCCAGCAAATAACAATCATTGTAAAGATCATAGAACAATCTTAACCACATAGAAAACAAGAGTAACCCTAGATTATCACAAACACGCCGAGTATTCAGATCCATCGATCCCGGCGGACGCCAACAAATTCTAAACGATCCAAGGATGAAACTACAACAAGAAGAGTGGGAAAAAAAACGAAAAGGAAGAAAATCGCACCGCGGATTCGGGAGAAGTCAGAGAGGGGAGAGGGCGCGGCGGCTTCCGACGCTGTGTGACCGAAAGGGAGGAGGAACCTGGATCGGATTTGTCCAACAGGGGCGGCGGTAGATTTACGAGACTGCCTTCCCATTAA
>JBBPFQ010787504.1:0-13135 GCA_037974815.1 Kaempferia elegans
TCTACGATCCGATCCCACCCGATCCGATCCTGACCCTAAATCGATCCTGCGTAGGATCGCGATTCTACAAACCTTGTATACTGGTATAGAAAATTAGTAAACAGGATTAACCAAACTTATAATACTACAACAAGTAAAAGAAAAGAAAACGTGCACTAAATGCCAATATATAACTTAACAAGTCCAAGCTTCCCAGCTGTTACAAACTCCATATATGTAGTTAGCCTTGCACAACTCACTTGGCTAATGTATTCAGTAATTGACGTAAACAAATATAAATAGTACAATGGTTTATATGTGCATGATGTGTATTGAATATGTCCCCTCGGGGCGGTGTGATGGTTAAGGTATGGGAGGATTGTCACATGAGGTCTAGAGGTCGAAACTCAGCACGTCCGAGCATATACCTCCCTCATGTCTTGACCATTTGCACTAATGACTAGTAGTCACCCGTGATTTACCTCCTCCGTGTTGGCATGAGGACAGGGGCGCTGGGGCGAGCGAATCGCCTTTTGCCACATGATGTGTATTGAATCTACAACTAAATTGGTTACTTCACTTAATTAGCTTTATTCTTAATGGATTAGCCCAAAAAGAGTCGACCGCTTTACTATTTATCCTCAAATCAATCATAACTTTTCTTTAAACTAACCTTCTTGAAAAAATGTAATGCTTAAAAGTGGTTAAAATAATTAAGGGGTTTCTAATGATTCAACTTTTCTTTGAATAACCGTCATAACAAAAATTTAATTCTCATTTGCTGGAGGTCAATAAAAAAGATTTCTGGTGATTTCTTCTTCAATAATTATTTCAATTTTCCATATATGACCCATATAGTATATGAACAATTGAAAACCACTAGACTCTTAATGTTAATTGACACGTCGTTAATATGTGCATAAGGACTTTTGGCACCTTTTAACTCTAAAAAGCAGCTCAAGTTCTATTTCCAACTCTTCCAACACCTTCGTCTTACAACAGAAATCAATATGACGTTCTGGAATGCAAAATCATATTTAGTCTTAATTGGATTCATTTGAAATTTTCAATGCCAGCACACAAAGGGAAAAAAATAGGAAAAATCAATAGTACCTCATCAGGAAGTATTGCAGAGGCACATTGCGGAAAACTACTTGCAACTCCAAGCCATGCACAGCAATGCTGCGGTCTTCCTTCAGGGCCAAACATTGTATTCCTAAACACCTGTTAAATTTACTTGTGAACATAAAGGGAAAATTCTACTGAAATGCTGGCTACCCATAAAAGAGTGTTCTACATGAAATTTGCAAAATTGATAATCATTAGGTAAGAAGTCTGCAACTTACAACTGTTAGATGTTGATGGTAGAAATACAGCTTTTTAAAGCTTCCATATCTTAGAAGTTGACTCTCGAGTTCATCAATGCATCTGGGAATGAAAAACTTCTTAGAAACATCAAAGTGAGATGGTAATGCAATTAAGTAAAAAAATAATAGAATAAGGAAGTAATCAAGCTAATAAGATAATTATCATGCACACAAATTAAATGGATTAATTTCCAAAGTGAGATGGTAATGCAATTAAGTAAAAAAAATAATACAATAAGGAAGTAATCAAGTTAAAAAGATAATTATCATGCACACAAATTAAATGGATTAATTTCTTGGTAGTCACTTGCCTAAAGCCCCTGATTTCACCTTGATACCAGAAGTTATGATATGAAAACCAAATAATTCCGACAATTTAATTCTTGATAAATTCAATATCTTTTCCTCTGAAGAGAAAAATAAAATAAAATCAAAGGGCAATTTGCATACCCTTAGTCCTGATTATATTATAAGGCTATCACATGGGGTAAATAGTAACGATTCATTATACTCATTATCAACTCGTGGTTGTCCCAACTATTTGAGGTGTGCTATATAAATTTTAACCCTCCACTAAGCTCTATGCAAGGTAGGTAAACACCTTGACCAGTTATACACAGCGTTTCCTTCAGATAACAACCCTTCCTTTCCAGTGGAGACCGTAGCCTTCTCCAAGTGCCTAATGTTTACAGAAGATCGTGAAGATGTGACTATCATTAAAATTGATAACCAGTAGTTGCGCAATTCCTGCAAGCAAAATGTAATGAAATTAATCAATTTCTGGAAAAGATAAATCACATGACCATGAAAATCCTGTGGATATCACCAGCTAAAGAAATGCATCATGCAAAACATAAGCACATATGAAGGATCTTCAATACATACTAAAAGCCAACAGCGTAGGGAACTCAACCAATCTAAATCATGCAAAATCCTTTGGTTACATAATCATACCTGACGTACCAACATGCATAGCTGCACACAAAAAACAATTTTTAATAGGATATTCTATATCCATGAAGGTAATTGCTCCTACCCTTAACTAGTACAACTGCTAGTTTTAGTTTTATTAAATGACCACCAAAAAAATTGTTGTTAATAATGATACTTCATGTTGGGGAACTAATCAGGGGAAAATCATCAAATATTGTTATTCATAATTAGATAGAACTATCTCCTCATTTAATGTTTATCCAGATTAACATGCTTTAAGTCTCTAAATACTTATTTTCCATCTATTCAGGCCTTGAAATCTTAAATTGACAGAATAGGAACCAACCTACAAAAGTTATTAAGGGCCCCTAATACCTAGACATGATCCTTGGAAATCAAAGGTTAACTCATGATAAAGCCAAATTAGGCTAAACAACAACCATCAACATCAACCAAATATTATCCCACTAGGTGAGGTTGACTATATCGATCCTTCTATGTCATTAGGTTCTATCCTTTATTATATTTAAATATATTTTATCTTATTTTATTGTTGCTTTTTTTGTCTTCATTTTCCTCGTTTGACGTGCATATTTATCATAATTTCATATTCCCTAATTGGAGCATTTATTGGTCTAAGTTCATGTCCGTACCATCTTAAACGTGTCTCATGCAACCTGACTTTCTCTCTAATATTTTCATTTCTTATCCTATCCATCTTCATACGTCCACACATCCACCTTAACACCCTCATCTCTGCAACTCTCATCTTCTACTCATGCGCTCGACTGATAGCCATATAACATAACAGATTTAACCGCTATTTTATAAAATTTCCTTTAAATTTTAGAGGTACTACTTTACGATCACATAGAACACCCGACGCTTTCCTCCATTTCAATTATCCTGCTTGTATTATATGCAAGACATCTCTCTCAATCCCTCCATCCTCTTACAAAAAAATCCTAAATATTTAAAGCTCTCAATTCCAGACAACATATCATCTCCTATCTTAACAATTGTCCTATTATGTCTAACATTGATAAATTTAAATTTCATATATTCTATTTTTACTCTAGTAAGTCTAAACCTTACACTTCCAATTTTTCCGTCTAAGATTCGAGTTTAGTCTTTTACGTCTCATCTAACAAAACAATATCATCTGCAACAACATGTACCATGGTATCGTGTCTTGGATGTGTCCAGTGAGTTCGTCCATGATTAGTGAAAAATGATAGAGACTTAGAGTTGATCTTTGATGGAACCTATCTTTATAGGAAACACTTTGGTCAATCCGCCTATGCTAACACCTCTCTTTTTAAAATTTTTTTTTATAATTTATCTTGGAACTCTATCATAAGATTTTTCTAAGACTGTGAATACCATGTATAGATCTTGCATTTGTTGTCGATACTTATCAAATAGTTGCTTGAGGAGATGTATGACTTCGATTGTCGACCTAAATCTAAATTAATTTTCAGACACTGTGGTCTTATTCCTTAATCTTTTTTCTATTACACTTTCCCAAAGTTTCATGATACGACCCATTAGTTTAATACCCTTATAGTTTGCACAATTCTATACAACTCTTTTATTTTTATATAAGGGAACTAGAGTATTTACTCTCCATTGATTAGACATTTTTTTTATCTTTAATATCAAGTTAAATAACTTTATAAGTTATTCAATAACTTATTTCCTTAGGCACTTTCATACATCTAGTCAAACTACTTTTTCATTTTGCATCTCATTCAAAATTTATTCTACTTCTAAAGTTTAAATTTTCCGATTGAACATTTGTCATAGTTTAACGCTAGCTAACAATATAACGCAACCCTCCTCATTTATCCGAGTTTGGTATCGATCATGGCTGGTTCGTTGTGAGCTGAGTTTGAATTTTACGATAAAAATTTAAATTTTTACACTACCTACTTAAATTACTTAAATTAAATTGCCCACTTTATTAAAAAATTGATAAAAATACCACTACCACCGCTCTTTTATTTCATTATCATTTACCAGTACCCTATTGCATTCATCTTTAATACATCTTATTTGGATAAGATCTCTTGTATTTCTCTCTTTTGCTTTAGTTATTCTGTAAATGTCTCTTTCCCCATCTTTTATATCTAATTTCTGATATAAGCATTCAAAAGTTTCATTATTTACTTCATTCACTGCTTTCTTAGCCTCTCTCTTGGTTACTGTATATTTTTTTAAAATTTTCTCGTTCTTACAAATATATAATACCTTATAGGATGTTCATTTTTTTCACTTTCTCCCATACTTTCTCATTCTATCACCAAAATTCTTTACTAGTAGTGCACGTCTCTTTGATTCACCTATTATTTTCCACTTTAATATCATCTTATCCCATGTCATATTCTAGTCGTCGTATATTTCAATATTTGTAGTCTACCAACTCCTTAAATGTGATTTGCTTCTCAACCTGTAGCTTCCACCACTTAATTCTAGAAGTCGTGCACATTTTCCTTCTATTGATACTATACTTGAGGCGTATATCCAAATCATTACAAATCTTTACACCATTTAATTCTAGTGTTTGGTGGTTAAGTTTTCTCAAGAATGACATTGCAATATTTACAAATCTTTCTATCCTTCTACTGAATTATAAGAAAGTTAATTTGCGATTTATTATTCCCACTTTTAAACATGATCAATTGTTTCTTAAAAAGCGTATTAGCTAGTATAAGGTAATAAATATGCTATCGCAAAATCCAATATAATTTTTCTTCATTTTTATTCCAATCATATAACTCTCATGCACCTATCATATACTTCATTTTTCACTCCAACATAACTATTTACATTAATATGTCGTCCCAAAATATAGATTTGGCATCTTAATCTAATCCTACTCAGATGCATATATGTTAATTACAATAACAGTTTCTTTCACCGCTACTATGAACTATAATATTATCCCTTTTCCAAGTACTCTACAACTTTATCGGTTAACTAACTATCTACAATAATACCTACTCCATTTCTTATTTTACTCCTTCCTATATACCATAACTTAAAACCCGATTTCTCTATCATCTTTGTCTTCTCTCCTATCCATTTTATCTCTTGTACATACAAAATACTTATTCTTCTCCTAATCATCGTATCTACCAATTCCATTATTTTAGTAATGAGCGTTGCTATGTTCCATGATCCAAATCTTAGACCATTAGTTTTCCTATAATATTTGTTCTTATCTAACCTATGGTGTGAGAACTCTTGCATACTTAACCCTACACCCAAATTCTCATGGAGATGTAGCGGTTCTTGTTGATACATTATAGTTGGACACAGCAACGTGAACTCTTGCATATTTAACATTAGACCCGAGGACTAGAAATGTAGCGGTCCTTGCCGAGACTGTACCGTTACAGTCGGACCCTACAATGAGTTCTTTCCGGGGAATAACCTAGCATTAGCACAATAGTTTAATGGATCCATTTGTTAAACATTTGCCTCAATTCAACATTGATTAACAATCTAACGCAACCCCCACTCTTTCTCATCCGGGCTTGGGACCGACCATGGCGGACTTATAAATTCAGATTAGGATATAAAATCAAAACCTAAGGAAAATGCTTTACACCTTCAATAGGTAGGATTCCACCAAAATCAAATGATAGATCATCATATGAACCCTATATGTCTGGGAATGTCAGTAGAAGAATTAGAACTACAACAATAGTTTATATATATATATCCAAAGGAGCATCTAATAAGCCTCATTAATCTCACCTTGTTTGGGGCGTCAAAATAAGTTATCTTGTAGATTAGGTTAGAGTGCAAGAATAAATGAGGGAAGGATTGTTTGTTATGCCCTCAAGCAAGCTTGTATATTCAATCTATGCTTTTATCTTGCTTTGAGTTTCCGCCTTATGCAATTTATACCGTTAATTAAATCGATTGTCAAACATAATCATCAAAAAGGAAGAAATTATTGAGACAATAGTTCCTACCTTGTGGTCAAGTTTGACCATGGTATTTTGATGGTTTGGCATTTTTAAATAGTTTTAACTGCTAAAAAACAACAAATAGGAATTCTTCCAGTTTCATCTACAGGGCATACAGAGAACAGATATGATCTAAAGAGTATTCTTACTTACAGAAAGATCACATGAAATGGATGAGACATTCTCTCCTTGAGGCTTCGGTATGTTTTCTAGGCAATGAACAACTTGCTGAAAGAGGGTCTTCAATGTGGAATCTATGTCCAGAGCCACCATACCAGGAGTTCCAAGTAAAAAGCGTATTCTCCCAGCAGCAGATGACAAATATGAAAGTGCATAACCCTTTATTGCTGCAAATAAGCAGATCTATCAACTAAGACGAATGTTTTCTAAGATACCTAAATGTGTATCGTAATCTGTATAGAAGAAACTTGTTCAAGTTAACAAGTTGCAACATTGAAATCTATAACTTAGATGAGGGAGATGGTAACACTTTAAGCTATATAGCATTAACTAATGCTACAAGATAGGATTCATCTAAGCCTCACAATTCCAAGAAATACTGTAAAACAAACATAGCAAGATCACTAAGTTATACTACTCTTTGATATAACATGATAAGAAAGACGAAGGACAAGATTAGAAGGAACTAAATAAGTTTGGGAAAGCAAATTTTCAATAGTAAAAAACGCATCCATAACTAGGATAGAGGACAAAATGTGTGTTGAAAAAAATGCAGAAGTATAGGTAAGTTCAAAGGACAGAAAGATATCCTGGCTTGGAGGTTATTTAATTGAGATTCGTAGCACAAAGAATGAGAAAAGAACTGGAAAAATTTTACCAAGTATAAAAAATCAGATATTAAATTAACAAGCATATTAAGGAATGACCATGTAGTCACGAGCATCATAGCTTCTTCTTCTTGTTTTTGTAGTAACAAATTATTCTTCAATTTCATCATTCGTGCATTAACCCAAACAAAATATTAAAGGTTTACAGATAGAAGATTGACAATCCAATGGATTTGAGAAAAACTTCTCTGATTCCAGCAAGAAAAAAAGGCAAACTCAATGGTGCAAGATTAAAAGAAGAAAAATCATGTTGCTCACTATACAGGCCATTACAACTTGTACATATAGGGAGATAGGCATGCATGGTTCAATAGACAATATAGTAGACAAAAAGAAGAAATCTAACTGCTTTATTAGCACATTTGGAAACTACTAAGTAAAAGCATTTTTACAAATGGAGAATTAGATCTAATCACTTAACATCATGCACATTCAATCTAGTGCATAAAAATAACAAATACTAGACGGTTGCCCCTAACGAAAAAACTGTTCCTATTTCTTGTAATAATAACAGCTTAAAGATTGTCAATCACTAACCAGCCATATATTTGCGAATTAAATGACACAGCTTGTCAGTTCCATCAAGCAAGAAACCAATAGTTGGGTCCGCTGCATCCTGTTATCAGAAACACAAATTAGGACATCAAAGCAAGAAAATGACAATAATATGCTAGATTGACATTTGCATGAAATGAAACTGAACCATGTGAAACTTACAATCTCAATCGGTATTGCACGTGCTGCTTTGGGTTTTGGCTGAATTCCAACATGCTGAAAGTACCAAATTACCTCTGACTGGGCCAAAGCAAGAGCAGAAAAGACCATCTGTCCAGCTCATGAAATTTGTTGGATTTAATAACGGCATAATGCATGGGAAAAACCAAAGAGAAATTCAAAAAATTTATAAACATTGATGACAAACGTAGTGTCTGAAGGAAATAAAGACATCTAAATAAATTTGTGACAAATTTACTTTCTCCAGCTAACTTATATCTCCAAATGAGAGTGTAAACAATGATATGATGTCAGTCTTAGCTCTTAGGGTTACTCCTCTTAGTTTGCTGAGCATTTTTATATTGCCTAGCTGTCATTTATAACAAGTTGATAAATATTTTATGGCTACTCCAATTCTTCAAACATATTAAACACAGTTTATATGCTTCTCGCTGTCACTATTCAAAAATATATACTTGTAGATTGCCAGAAAAAAAATAAATCATGTGGATGGTCCACCCAAAAAGTCACATGCATAGAACACTTGCCATGAAAGATAAAAAGAATTACGAGAAGCATTGCAGTTGCAAATAGTTTTATAAATTTGACCATTAAGGATTAAATGAAAAAAAAAATAATAATAAACGTCAAGAACAGAGATCATTTATATGGCCATAATCATCCTACATCCCTACCTAATATTCAAAATATTAAGAACAACTAGCACTTAACAATTTACACTACACTAGATCAATTTTTTATAATCAAGACAAGTGGACAAAGATCAGCTGAATAAAGAAAAAAGCTACTGAGTCATAGACCTTAGCATGTGGGCAAAATTACCTGAATGTTAGGTGCTAATAAACTTGGTTGGTCAGTGAAAAAAAGGACCATTCTTCCAATTTCTTGTTTCAGGAAGGTTCTTCTTTCCCGGTGTATGGCATCACATGTTGTGTATGCCTGTTCATGCACCTCACTAGAAAAATTAACCACAAATGTCACACAATGTTACCAAGATCATAAATTTAAAAATTAAAGTATTTATAGAAATGAAGATGGCATCATAGTATTTTCTCCTCTATTTGGCAACAGTTGTTGCATGTTTCATGGGAACAATGTGACACCCAAGTTTAGTCACATGGAGTATCATTCCAATCATATAGGGGATGCATTTAAATGCTAGAAGAAGACAATATTATGATCGTGAATGTAATTCCAAATTCCAATCATATGAAGAATTTAAATGCTAGAAAAAAACAAAATATTTACATGCTAAGATCCTTTAAGTATCTAGAAAAGTACAGGAATATAAGCTAAAATGCTAGGATATATGAATGCAATTTACCTAAAGTACAAACCTTATCATCTTCTCAACTTGTTTTGCAACATTATATTCCAGATCTGCCTCCTTTTGTTTCGCTCGTCCAGATTTAGCTAACTTTTTAGATTCCAAAATGCTTGGAAGAACATAAAGCTGATAATCTTCATGTAATAGTTCATACTGCATGAGAAGTGTTAAAATTTGCTTAGAAATTTTAACCAAAATACACCATAGTGCCACACATACCTACCTCGTCTCTAAACAAAGTCAGAACCAAGTGTTCCTTCAATACTACCTGAAATAAAAATGATGGTATTTGTTAAGAAAAGGAAAGAGAACATTTATTTTGAACTTATTTGAACTTGGATGCACTGATAAAAACTATAATGATGATAATTAAAGAAAACATAACTTTCTCATTAAGGCGTGTAAGGTATATCAAAGTGGAATGTAAGGTATATCAAAGTTCAACTTAAACAAGAAGGATTATGGTACATTCATATTGCCTCATATTAGAACTTTCATGGAGAGGAATATTCAGAATAAGAAAATATTTAATACCATATGATAAGCAAATAAGCGACAATGGAAGCTCATAAGAGATGTCATGTGCAAGAATTTATTTTGTTTAACAAAGATAGATGGTGTTTGTGAATAATTAATTTTGCAAAAACACTACCTTAGCACAAGTTCACTGGAAAATGCATCGAATTAAGAAGTTATATGCTAAAAATTAGAATATTTAAGAATTCAATATCAAACTAAAACAGACACTAGATGTGTAAGTAGGCTTCGGATATCTGTTCTATTTTAGATCAAATGAAAGAGATAGGGGTGTACCATAGCAATGTCGATGCTAGTAGCTCGAAGTAGTTCGTCAGGACATACTAGATAGCCAAATAAAACCCATTCTCTGTAGGATGTAACATTTGCCAAGTCTTGGGCCCTCTGAAATAATATATTTTAAAATTCATCTCAAAGACCAAGAAGAAACAAAAATAACATTCCTAACATGAAAATTTTATCCTAGAGAAATACACCTACCATTGGGTGAGCAGAATTGGTAAGTATGTCAGGATAACGAGGATGAAAGGGACTTAGAAATCCCTCATTTCTCATTTTTTTGGTATCAGTAGAAAGAAAAATAATGGGGCCGACAGCCTCAAGAACCTGCAAATACAAATGATAAGAAATTGAGGTTCAAATATGTTCTTAAGAAAACTGATAACTGACCTATTTAGGAAGGAAACAATGAATTAGAATACCAACAGAATTTATCATCCAATATCATTCATGATGTATTCTTATGAGCCACCAACCTACCCAAGATGTTAGCCACTTGGGTGGAGGAACACCCTTCTCATAAGGGCCTCAGACTTCCCCAAGCTGATCATGTTGAACTAAAGGAGTCATCCTGCAGTTCTCCATCCCAATATTTGAAAGACAGGAGAAAAGGTATGAAATTTAGTTACGCCCACAATCCCGCCACCGATTATATTCATGAAAGGTCCCCATCACACTTCTCCCCTTCTCTCAGATCCAACTTGCACTAGAGCTAGGTTTGCCCTAGTCCTATAGGCCAAAATTTCAAAATACTGAGATGATGGTTGGCAATAGCTAGGTGGAACGGTAAGGTTTTAGTGCCCACTAACCCACCATATGTTGCTACAAGATAGTGCTGGTTGGCACAAATTAGAAGGAATTGGAAGAAGAAGAGGAAGAACAAAAAAAAAAGAGGAAGAGCGAAAAACAAAAAAGGATCCAGAGCTTCTTCATCACATCCCAGCCTAGGCTTTCACCAGTTCATCGGTGTTTTGCATCATCTGCCTCTAATTCATATCAGCTGTCTGGTGTTTGCCTCTCCAGCAAATCTTTTAACCATCAGAAATTCCTCATGGCAATGTCTGCTTGTGGTGAGGTGTTAACGGGTATCAGTGCTGGTATCTCCATAGAACAATTGGGCAAGACAGTATTTAAAACCTTTCTTAGGCCAATGATCATGCAGGTCGGCTTTGACATCAAAATGTAATGGTTAGCCAGGATGGAGGCACTCCCTTCACGTAAAGGCGTGAAGAATTCTTGAACCTGACCATTTTGAGTAAGAAATCACCCTTTGACTCTCCAACTCCAACATCTGAAAGGTAGGAAGCTATGGAACCTAACTGCATCAACCAGGTTGCCAGGACTCTGGTGCTAGCCAGGACCAAGTCACTGACAACAGAATGAAGATAAATATCTCATCCATTTTACTAGAACTATATTGTATTAAAATGATTCATACCCATCTTCTCTGATCTGATGGAAAACATTGCCACAAACAAGAAATGATGTGAGGTCAGGATACATAAATCTGAACTATGAGCATGGAAAAGTACACGTTTTTGTTTCCTGATATCATATAAATACTAAAAAAAATTAGTTTTCAACTTTTCATGCCTTAAAATGGCTATTATGAGCACTCACTTTTCTTTTAGCTAAAAGTATGTATAATAAAAAATTCAGCATCACAGCACCTACAAGTGTAGATTCTTCCTGAAGGACATAAGTATTGGACTATAACAATAAAAAAGATATCATTATGTCAGTCAGGGTGCATTGAAACAGCAGATGAGGTGATGTATAGATGAGATGACTCACAGCAATCGAGGCAACTGTTATAAGAAAATTGAACCATAGTAAGGAGCTTGTTGCATAAATATGTAAGTGAAAGAATAGGTCATAAATTGACCGTAAAGAAGGGCTTATTTTTTAATGAGTCCTTTTATATTAAAAGGTGAATTAGAGAATGATAATTGATTGATTGACAACAGCATAAACTATTGATTTTTTTGTATTCAACTATATTGTAGCAAATGACCAAAACTGAGATATCAGCTATTTCTTCCCTTACTAATGTACAGATGATACATTGTCATATCTTATACAATGATGAACTTTGCTAATAAAAAAATATCAGTGTAACAAGGCATCAATATTCTACTGCAAGAGTATACAGGTAATCTATTATAAAGCAGGAATGGTAATAGGAACAGGCCAACAACATCGACCTCTCCAATACGAGGGCTAACAAAATTTAGATCTTCTTGCAGTCCTTTCACTGGTGGATCATAAGAGTCTACAAACTGAACCAATCTGTCAAATGGAGAAAAGTGATCATTAGTTGATCAGCCAAGCATCGAAAGTATTTTCTTGCAAATTCAGAAAATGATAAAGAAGACAAAACCATATACTAGTGCTGTTGAAAAGCTCAAAGACAAAAAAAGGTCCATCCAGTGCACAAGTCCCCAGCCAATGAGGGGTCTGTGGAGGTTCAACGATACATTCCATAGTGAATTTTTCTACCATCATTGGCGTATTTTCTTCCAAACCAACAACCAACTTTTTCTCCATGCCAGCACTAAATGGAATAATTTAGTATTAATTACACTTCGGGGCTATGAGGAAATTTTTGTGTTATACAGTGATTGATTTTGGAATAGTATTCAAAAGGGTAAAAGAATGGATCTATTTGATTTGTGGTGGAAGGAGAGGAGAGGGAAAGAACATACATTTAGATTTTTTGACAGGAGAAGCCTTCAGTAAAGGAGAGGATATTTGCAGCAGATGAACAGAGGGGGAACACTCAGTAGATAGAGATGGGCACAGTTCAGTTTATCAGTTTAATAAGGAAAAGCAAAACCAAACCAAAATACTTTCAGTTTTTAAAATTCAAACCAAAACCATTTTGGTTTGGTTCAGATTGAAATTGTTGATTAAAAATAAATATAAATAAATCAAAAGCATATTAAAGACTAGTTTCCAGACACTAATTCTATTGAGATTAATAATAAAAATAATTATAAGTTAAGGCTTATGTTGATTAGGGAACACAAAAAGTAAATATAAATAAGAAACCATAAAAATAACATATTAGTTTATCTATATATATATATATATATATATACACAAACACAAATACATATATATTATAAAAACCTTAAAAGTTCAGTGAAGACC
>JBBPFQ010787710.1:0-13134 GCA_037974815.1 Kaempferia elegans
AGGAGAGTCGTTGGATCAGATCTGGAGGAACCAATACATGAATCTCTAATCTAATCCAACGGTCCTCTTGATTTGGGGGCAAGAGGGGATCAGGGATTCGGGACTAGAGGATCGGGTTTGTTAGGTGACCCTTCACGGCTCGATCTAAGGTTTGTGGAAGGATGGTAAATCATGGTATAGTGACCTCCTAAGTGGTAGAAATGAATTTTGGGGTTTCGAATCTTGTGTTTCAATTATACTATTCGTGATACAACTCCGCTGTGTGTGGGGGATTACCAATTTTAGAATGTGAGTCGACTAATGACTCAACTAAGTTTATTTGTTTTTAAAGATGTATTTCTAGAATTAAATTATCTAGTGAAACAGCTTGACAAAAATGTATTTAAAAAAAAAGCAAAATTAAATAAATTTGTGACTTAATTGTCTGTTGACTCTTCCTAAAAACTAATATTCCAATTTTTTTTTTCACTATAACTTTAAGGTATCGTTATAAATAACTTTTTAATGTTTTATTATCTTAACAAACAATTTGATAGATGACATTAAGATGATATTTTATTAAATGACTGGAACACTATGAGCGTGAGTTTGATATTAAAGAAAAATAAGAATGAAACTAATTCAATTACGTGTTTAGTGATTTTTATAAATTTAAAAATAATTTCTAAATTATCATTTTTAAATCTACAATTATACATTATCTTTTACTATTATTTTATTTTTTTAATTTTTAAATTCATCAATTAAACACCACCTTGCAAATGTTACGTGTCTATTTTCCAAAATGTATTTGCCTATTAAATTAAATTTACTTGGTGCCATTTAGTTTTTTTTATAATATAGATCTTTACCAACTAAAATAATAGAAAATAATCCTCAGAGGTGGATCAGGAGAATTGAATATGCAAATGGGCTCCTCGCCTAATAGTTAACATGTTAGATTTTTCGTTGTATGGAGAGTATATTTTGTCGATTTGAGAATGATTTACATTGTAATTGCTTGTGTTTTCTCTATGGGTTCACCTTTCCTACCTAAGTTGTAATTTGAATCGGAATAGGCGGCTGGAGGCCATCGGCGGTGGGTGAGTTGCCGGGCTATCGGCCGTTGAGTCGCTTGTCTCGATCCAATCTATAACTTGGCTGAGAAGGTGAAACTAAAAGGAGATCAGAAGTATTGCAGTCACGATTTAGCCATAATTAGGATGTGAACCATCTATTTTTGTGGTTCCCTGCTCCCATGCCAAGTGGCGTCCATTTTAGTATGAATATTTGACCGCAAAAGGTAGTTTCACAAAGTCAATTCCATAATTATCTATGAGAAAATAAATCATAATTAATCAGTACAGATGAGAATTTTTTTTTCATTGGCTTTATCAACGTTGATATCCTTACCTTATGGTATTCCGTACCAATCAACTGCATTTATCCCCGAGATATTTTAGTTTGATTCCTGAATCAAGAGTGAAGGATACTTTACTGTAATGAAACAGTTCATCCTATTCTGAGTTAGAAAAGAAGAATTTGTACCGATCCCTATATTATGGCTTTGTAACAAATCAGTAGTATTTAAGGTGACATAACAATGAAGAGAACTACAATTTGTTTCGTATTTGAAATCGAACAAATTTGATAACTCTAATTATTTTAAAACAATTTTAATTTAAATATACTTGAATTTAAATTATTTTAAATTATAATTTAATTACGGTAAATTAGAGAAAACTCCTCAATCAATACTTCACTTTTGCATGCAGTCTCCATGCTAGAAAAGTTTTATTTCCACTCCCTGCATGCAAACCTGATGACCAAATTGCACTTCATTTTTTTTAAGTACAATAGGTCCCAAATAAAGTATAATTTTTCTTAAATTTACCATATTTAAATTAAAATCAAGTATATTTTCTGTCAAATTGTCCTTGCATGTAAATATCGTTACCTAATTGGCTCTAATTTTTTTAGGTATAAAAAGTCCAAAATGAAGTATAATTCGTTCTAAATTTAACACATTTAAATTAGAATCAAGTATATTTTATATCAAATTGTCCCTCATTTTTTTTAGGTATAAAAAATCCAAAATGAAGTATTATTATTTCTAAATTTAGCACATTTAAATTAGAATCAAGTATATTTTCTACCAAATTGGACCACACTGATTTTGTGACCGGATTGATATCGCAATCCGGCCGCAATTGATTGCGGTTCATCGACGGGTTCACCCGTCCATCTTGGTTATAGTTTGAATTCGAGCGGGTGGTCGGAGGCCGCCCGGAGGTCGTCCCCCTTCGGAGGAATGATACTTCATTTTGGACATTTTATACCTAAAATTATAAGGGTAATTAGGTAAATTAGTATCTGTTATAATTGGTTAGGGAGTGAAAGCATGTAGGGATATACAATCAGATTAATTAAAAGTTCCTCTACCCCCGTATCACTCGGCAAAATTGAACCAGTTAAGTGAGAAAAAAATATATATATCTACGAAAATTGGAAGAAAAGAACTCTCGGATTGGAAGAAAATTTTCGAGTCTCCACTCTGGACTCCGGTTGAATAGGAAGACTAAATTATTAAAGAAAATATCCTAAATTATATTATCGATTCACCATCTATTAACATTTGTTTAAACTTATTTTATTTTACCATTTGCTGTTTAAAATGAGTCTAAAACATTTGTTTTAGACCCTCTTGGATAATTAAATTACATAGGATTAAAAAATTAAATTTTTTTTTTAAACCTAGGACTAATCTATAATATTTTTTAAACCCCTAATGACTGGGTATGAGACGGACGCCTCCCCTTAATTATGCCTTACCTTGCTTGCCCTGACCAACAATAAATTGATTACAATTAGCCATGATAAACATGATTGGTAGTTGTGAAATTACACTAGATCTAGGTAGCAATCAATTAGACCAGTACATCTCTATAATAGTATAATATTGTATATTTTAACCTAAACTTTTATATTTTTATATTTTAAACTTTATCTAAAATATCTTATATCAATTGAGATATATTTTCATGATAAATCTATAATCTATATATTTGTAATATTGTAATTCCAACCCTCCTAGCATGACCAGTCACATAACGGCTTGTAATTTGAAGATGAGTTTTTTTTAATAGTGTAATATGTGTTTTAAAAAATATTTTAGACTGACAAATATAAAAGTTAACTATGTTTTAAAATATTTTTAAAAGCTAGTGTTAATTGGATTGATATAAGCCTCTACAATAAAAATAAAGATAAAAAAAAAATTTATATCCATATAAAAGGTTTTAATTTCTATGCAAGCACAGAGAAACTTGTATTCTGTTCCTGATCTACAAAAAGAAAGAGACGCGTTAAATTTTTATATCCAAAGGTCAAAAGGCGCCGAGTTTGACTGCGACGTCTCGATTTACTACAATTGTAAATCAGTAAAACTTAATTTATTATTATTATTATTATTATTTATTTATTTATGATTCGACCGGGTTCACGCGCTGCAAAAGATTCTCAGATTCTAAATCAGTCCGGGTTCACCGGCTCTTGCGACTCCGGTACTCGGTTTATAAAAACATAAAATAAAGTGTCAGATAAGATCATAATTTAAACGCGTGTCACGCACGTGTGGTCCCCTGAAGACTCCGTCACAATAATTAATTTAAAGGTGGGGGGTAACTTGACAAATTGTCCTTTTCTTCTAAAAAGGTCAAACAAATATTGAAAATGGCAATAATGCCATCTCGTTTTAGCGCTGTGTTCTTCTCCAAGTTCATTCTTTTTGACTCCTCCATTTCCGGGCAATTTCCCTGCAGTTGAAATGGAATTTCCTCCTCACCGTTCTTCAACTTCTCCCCGATCTCATTTCTCGGAGCCCTATTTTAATCTCCGCTCTTCCTAAACTGCCCATTTCTCCACCATGAACTAGCTCGTTCGCCTTCCTCTCCTCGCAATCTCCCTGCAGGAACCTCAAAGTCACCATCCGGCGACCTATCCGTTGTTTTAAGGAGGAGCGGCGCACATCATCCGTGGGAATTGAGGAACAGCAAGTGTGGGAACGATATGGAGACCTACCTGAACGAGAAATTTGTTGGCGGTGTGAGGTCCAAGAACTCGCCGGAGGAGGCGCTCCAGCGATGGAGGGACCTCGTCGGCGTGGTCAAGAATCCGAAGCGCCGGTTCCGCTTCACCGCCAACCTCTCCAAGCGCTCCGAGGCTGCCGCCATGAAGCGCTCCAATCATGTGAGCCTCTTTTCCCCTCTTGTTCCTTCGGCATTGTCGTGCTGCTGCACGCATTTTTGGGATTTGCTTAGATCTAGTCAAAATTGTATGGGTGTTGCCTCGATCTGCTAGAAACGGTAAAGTTTATTCTCTCAAAACTGAAACGGTAAAGTTTATTCTCTCAAAACTGTCCATTTCGCTGATTGTGGAGAGGGTCTGCATTATTGAACTATGTCTGCCATAGAAAACCTAGACGCATATTTTACAAAATAGTATCGTTAAAGCTATTTTTACAGATAGAAGTTTCTTTAGGCATGAAAAGAAATCTTGATCCAAGCTTGAACAATTATAACCTTAATAAGCATGTATTGCAGTTCTGAAACAATATTAAAGGAATTTATTTCTGAAATACAATAAGCAAAAGCTGAAGCCTAACCAAGCTCATCTCAAGCCTGTTTCAATAACTTGAATAGTAAATATGATGCCTCTTCGGATAAGTCTGCCTCATCTAGAGCTTGATGCTGTAGAAATTAGTTTAGGAATCTTTCAGTGTAAGTTAAGTATCTAATGGCAGAAACACGCTTCTACTAAATAATACTGGAGAAGATATTAGCTGTATTTTTTGTTTTCCAATACTCACAATGACTATAATCTATCTACACAAATCGTATATTTTTAGGTAAGATTGGTAAAAATAACAGATTTGAAAGAGCACAATGAATGCAAAATCAACTACACTAACCATCAGTTGCACTAGAAATGTGATATGATATTAGAGATGTATGGTGATGAATATACTGCCTTGTATATATCTTGTATGTTTGGACCTAGTAAATCCACAATCCAAGCCTGATTTAGCTCTGCTAACTTCAAGCTTGTTTCAAAATAGTTTTAGCTTAAATTATAGATACTGTGAATCCTATTACATACTCAGATAGTTTAATTAAGCTTGTTACTGAGACATGAGTAGTGCATGAGCGAATTGGTTAGATTAGTAGTAGTATTTGTAGGCTTCATTCTAGTATTATACTTTTAACTTGATCCTCTCAAAATACATTTGTTTGACAATGGCATACTGCAAAAATCAGTGAATGCTTATATTCTATTCTTCAATCATAGGAATCTCATGAGTTGCAATCCTCTGTATCTTTGGCTCTCTTTTATGAATTAACCACAATTATTTAGTCATAATGTTTCCTATTTTGTACAAGTTCTCCACATGAATTAACCACACGTTCTCCAATGTTGTTCTCTATCAATATACTGATTTGATTCGCCACATTCTTCAGGAGAAGTTGCGAGTTGCTGTTTTGGTTTCAAAAGCTGCACTGCAATTTATTCAAGGTAACCTATTTTTCTCATAATTCAGTAACTTCATTGTCTCTCTTAGGTCAAGAGAATTTTGCTGATTCGTTTCTTTCAATTTTGCATCAAATATCATGTTCATTTCCTTACAAGACCAACCCTTGTTCAGGTATCGCTATGCAAGGTGCATATAATGTACCTGAGGAAGTGAAGCAAGCAGGCTTCCAAATTTGTGCTGATGAATTGGGTTCATGTGTCGAAGGCCATGATATGAAGAAGTTGAAGTTTCATGGTGGTGTTAACGGTATTGCGAACAAACTTTCTACATCACTAACAGATGGATTAACTGCTACCGAGGAGGATTTAAAGCGCAGACAAACTATCTATGGCGTAAATAAGTTCACTGAAAGTCCAATCCGAAGTTTTTGGGTATTTGTTTGGGAAGCACTTCAAGACATGACTCTCATCATTCTTGCTGCATGTGCCTTTATTTCACTAATTGTCGGCGTTGCAACAGAAGGATGGCCTAAAGGTGCACATGATGGCCTTGGAATTGTGGCAAGTATACTTTTGGTTGTCTTTGTTACTGCAACTAGCGATTATCGACAATCTTTACAATTCAAAGACTTGGACAAGGAGAAGAAGAAGATATTTGTACAAGTTACACGGAATGGTTTCAGGCAGAAAATCTCAATCTATGATGTTCTTCCTGGTGATTTGGTACATCTTGCAATTGGAGATCAAGTTCCTGCAGATGGCTTGTTTGTGTCTGGTTTTTCCTTGTTGATCAATGAATCCAGTCTAACTGGTGAGAGTGAACCAGTTGCTGTGAATGCTGAGAATCCTTTTCTTTTATCTGGCACAAAGGTCCAAGATGGAACTGGTAAAATGCTGGTTGCTACTGTTGGCATGAGATCACAATGGGGTAAACTGATGGCTACCCTTAGTGAAGGAGGAGACGATGAAACTCCGTTGCAGGTCAAGTTGAATGGAGTTGCAACTATCATAGGAAAAATTGGATTGGTCTTTGCAATTGTGACATTTGCAGTGCTAGCTCAAAGTTTAATCATCCGGAAATTCCAACAGGGATCATACTTAAGCTGGTCAGCTGAAGATGCATTGGAGTTGCTCGAGTATTTTGCTGTCGGAGTCACTATTGTAGTGGTTGCAGTTCCTGAAGGACTTCCCTTAGCCGTGACCTTGAGCCTTGCCTTTGCCATGAAGAAAATGATGAATGATAGAGCACTGGTCAGGCATCTAGCTGCTTGTGAAACTATGGGCTCTGCTACATCAATTTGCAGTGATAAAACAGGTACATTGACCACCAATCACATGACCGTAGTGAAGGCTTGTTTTTGTGGAAATGTTAAGGATGTCAGTGATCATGGAAACTTGAAAACCATATTCTCTGAGATACCAGATGTTGTTCTAAAAGTACTTAAACAATCTATCTTTAACAACACCGGTGGAGAAGTTGTCATCAACCAATCTGGAAAGCTTGAAATCCTTGGAACACCAACTGAGACCGCTCTTCTAGAATTTGGCTTGTCGTTAGGTGGGGATTTCCAGGCTGTGCGCCAAGAAACTAAGATTGTCAAAGTCGAACCTTTTAATTCAGAAAAGAAAAGAATGGGAGTGGTTCTTGAGCTTCCTCAAGGAGGATTCCGGGCCCACTCAAAAGGTGCTTCAGAAATCGTATTGGCTGCGTGTAGCAAAGTACTAGATGCACAAGGGAATGCTGTTGAACTCGATCAAGCAACAGTGATTCAAATGAGGACTACCATTGATAGCTTTGCCAATGAAGCCCTGCGCACTCTGTGCCTTGCTTACATGGACGTTGGGAATAGTTTTTCAGCTGCTGAACATATTCCTGTTGAAGGGTTCACTTGTATTGGAATTGTTGGTATCAAAGATCCTGTCCGTCCTGGTGTTAAAGAGTCAGTTGCAATTTGTAGGTCTGCAGGGATCACTGTGAGAATGGTTACTGGGGATAACATAAACACTGCAAAGGCCATTGCTCGAGAATGTGGTATCCTTACCGATAATGGGCTGGCCATTGAAGGTCCTGAGTTCAGGAACAAGAGTCTAGAGGAAATGATGAATTTAGTTCCCAAACTCCAGGTATTGATTGTTTGCTGGTTCATTCAAATACTTCCTTATTGGCTTGCTTATCTATGAAAATTCCAGGTGATGGCTAGATCTTCTCCAATGGATAAACATACCTTGGTGAAGCACCTGCGCACCACATGTGATGAAGTTGTCGCTGTGACTGGCGATGGTACAAATGATGCGCCGGCACTCCATGAGGCAGATATTGGCCTTGCAATGGGTATTGCAGGAACCGAGGTAATATTTTATGCCTCACAATTTTACATTTTGTATAATTGTTCTTTTTTCTGTCTTCATGCAATTGACCACAGAATATCGTTAGGAATCTGTTCTGAAAATTTTATGGTGCAGGTGGCTAAAGAAAGTGCTGATGTTATCATTCTCGACGACAACTTCTCAACAATTGTTACTGTGGCAAAGTGGGGCCGTTCGGTATACATAAACATCCAGAAGTTTGTGCAGTTTCAACTTACTGTTAACATTGTTGCTTTAATTGTTAACTTCTCCTCGGCCTGCTTAACAGGTAAACTCGACTGTCACAATGAAACTGAGATATGTCGTAACTCAAGAAGAAATCTGATTCTAGTTTCCATTTTTTCTTCAGGACAAGCTCCTCTCACTGCCGTTCAACTACTCTGGGTGAACATGATCATGGATACACTCGGGGCACTTGCTTTAGCCACCGAACCACCTAATGACGAACTAATGAAACAATCTCCAGTCGGAAGAAAGGGAAATTTCATAAGTAACGCAATGTGGAGGAACATCTTAGGACAAGCCATTTACCAGTTCAGTGTGATATGGTATCTTCAGAGTCAAGGCAAAGTAGTATTTGGCCTCGAGGGCCATAATTCTGATCTTGCGCTCAACACTCTCATATTCAATTCGTTCGTCTTCTGTCAGGTAAGTTCAAATTCATATCTCAATTTTCTTTTTACCCCCTTGTCATTTTGTCATTCCAAACTCTGAAAGATTCGTTATCGCGGGTGGCACTTCTTGTGTAGGTATTCAACGAGATCAGCTGCAGAGAGATGGAGAAAATAAACATCTTCCGTGGCATATTGGAGAACTATGTGTTTGTTGCTGTCCTTTCTTCAACTGTCATTTTCCAGTTCATAATCATCCAGTTCCTCGGCGATTTTGCAAGCACCACTCCATTGACTTCTAACCAATGGCTTTCCTGTGTGCTCATTGGGTTTCTCGGAATGCCAATCGCCGCCATCACTAAAATGATTCAGGTCTGATTCATAAACAAAGAAAGAAGAATGGGAACCTTATGAGAGTCTCCTAATTGATGATTGCTTCATTTTTGTGTGATAAGATTCTACTTTGAATCGATGTTTAAGTAGTTTAGTCGAACATCCAGCGAGATGCATGAAAACGTTATAATTTTTTTTGTTAACTTTCTTTAGGTCCTCTTCTTCTTGCCGAGGTTAGCTAGTCCTGTTGTGCTTCTTTTATATTTGACAAATTTCTATTGGATATTGTTTTTTTTTCTCGATTTAATTTGTATTCGAGCACAAATTTTACTTAAACGCATGAATGGTTCTTTCCATAGATTTTGTCACAGTAAATTTTTTGAAATAATTTCCTTTTCTATTGGACAAAATCTATATTCTATATTTTATATAAAGTAAAAAAAAAATCATATGATCATTTTATTCAAATGGCATTCTCATGCTCAAATGCCTAAAGAATGAAGACAATAAATTACTCAATAAATATTAGCATTAGTAGCCTAAAATGCATTGCAGACTTTCCATTGTAATGCTAGAGAAAATTTAAAAAATATACAAAAGAAAAATAAATTAAAACATCGATGCATATCTTTTTATGAAAATATGGGAAGGAAATTAAAGGAATATGAATATAACTAAAAGTTATTCAAAAATCATTATTTATAATTTTAATTTAAAATAAATTTAAATATGGTTGTGTTATAATTATATCATTTTATATTAGTATTTTGCAATTAACTAGAAAAAATGGATTGTGTTTATTTGAAATTTACTAAAATTCTTTGGGCTTACTTAATAATAATTAAATAATATAATAAAAGAGGAAAAAACAAATATTTTGAGACTATCAAATTGTAGGGGACACTAGATCCTTTGGTCTATTTTTTTATCGGGGGATGGTCTACATCGTAATTTTAATCGGATTGTGGCGGTAATCCTACCACAATTGCTTGTAATCTATCGACGAGTTTACTTTCTCATTCAGGTTGTAGTTTGGATTGGTACAGGCGGTCAGAGACCACCCTGAGGCAGCCGACGGTGGGCGGATGGCCAGACTGCCCAACGGCGAGTGTTGGTGATGATATTTGCTGTATTTTTAATGAATTTATTTATTTTTAATATACATTTTATTATCTAGTACATTGTGATGATTATTATATGTCCTAATACTTAGAAAAAAATTAAAAGAACATGCCTCATTTTGTTTTTTTTATTAAATGACCACTCTATTTGCAAATTATCCCTCTTTTTCTTTGACAATTCAAGCATCTAAATTTTAGCTGACTAATTCTAGGAATAGACGGTCTTTCTCATTCACTTACCGAATAAATATCAAATTAATCTAAACTTATGCACATTTAGAAATCAACTTTTAAAATATTAGTGTTATTTGAAATTCAAACTTTTATCCTCTACTAACCAACCCCCTCCATAGTACACAAGACCATTTCTTTAAAGTTAACCTTGGGTGAGCCATCATCAAGCACTCAAATCGTCAATGGAGACCTAACTACAAAGGGCCTTGCGCAACAACCACACGGCAATTGCAACCGCACACGAGACAACCGGAAATTGGTTAGCAATCTCATGCAGAGGCCGCGAACTCACATGTGTAATGGTCGTTCGTTTGAGTGTTCACAGTTGGCTTGTGCATTTGTTTGGGTGCTCAACATCGACAGATAGAAGAAGACACTAGTTCTTAATTGAAGCAAAATCAGAAATCAAACAATAAAAAAAAAAAGGGCATGGTCTCAAAAGACACTTTGTAAGGATGGAAACTGATCAGAGTTTTTTATCTAGAAAATTCTAGAAAAAATATATATAAGATCCCTTGCTTGCAAAAATATAGGATCAATTTGTAAGAGAAGGAAGAAAGAACTTTTTTTTAGGTCAGCCATCAATTTCCTAAAGGTATGGCTTATCTTGAACTGCAAATCTCTTCATCCAGCCCAGGAAAAAAAAATGAAGATTGGTTCACAGAACTGCCACAACAGGCAACAGAAATTAACATTAGCGTCTACCAATTAAAAAATGACAGAAAACCCTGAGATCTTACAATCAATATGCTTACTTTGAGCATAACTTTTACTGCGACGATTTGTTTGCATCTACGTTTGAATCGTTGGTCCCTTGCTTTTCCTGAAAAGCAGATTGGAGCTGTTCAAGAGCTAGTAATATGTTGAAAATGCTACTAACGGAATGTCTTTGAGGCTCTGCTGTAAAGTGATTTGAAGGATGCTAGTTAAGTTTGGGTGAAAATATAATATGCCAGTGAAGGAATTCTTATATAATAGTTGTTGGTGCAATCATACCCTGAGTGGTCGTGTTTGACCGTCGACCCTATCAACACACATTTCAATTACGGTGAAAGTGAAATGTAATTCACTTTACTTACGACACATATATATAAGCATTAATATTGATTTACTTATATCATTGAACAAAACCACAAAGGCATTTCCACAGTAAAAGAATTAGGTAAAAGCACATAAATGGAAATTGTGGCAGAAATAATCCAATGTTCAAGTGGTGCGTGTCCTAATTGTGGTCTGCAAAGCAATAAGAGAATGATGAAGAGAGATTGAGAATGACAAAGAGATATGAATGAGTTACGTTAAACGAGCACCAACAAGACTGAGCAAGTGGTAATAGACATGTGAATCTCAGGCAATAAGACTTAGCAATTAGGTTGAGATTACAGCAAACACCAGTACACCACTCACTTCCTCCCTTGCATGAGAGATCAACTGATTTTCCTAAACCAACCCAATTTGATCAAATTGCAATCTATTTATGCATTTTCCCATGAGATGTAATTCTAGCTAATTTCATTCAATTCCTAGTTTATTATGCTTCTCTAGCAAGCTTCATGAGATGCCTGTCAGGAAATATTGGATAAACCTATGACAATTAGATCCAACTCATTCGGTGAAGCCAATTTTGACAACTATGTTTATAAACATACGCAATAGATCACATTAGAGAGGATGAGGGAAGAAGTGCAGAAGGAAATAGGCAGTTTGTTCCAAACTTGATGTCGAGTTCAAAATCTTCCCTATTCAAAATGGCAATTTATACACTTGTCACACCTCTAGTTTAATCAGGAGAAGCAGTTGATGTTTGTAAAAAGGGCAATTGAACATACATGAACAAAGAAAACAAAATTACTGATAAGAATAACTAAAACAAAAAAGTCACTCTTCTGCATATAGAAGCGCCATATTAAGTTCATTTAAATGATCTTAAGACAATGAGTTAAGAGGTAAAATACAAACCTTGTTTAACAAGCCTTCCATGGTCATGATCTTGTAGAGTTTCTGCATAAGCATTTCTTCTTCTACCTTATATGAACAGGATCACAACCATCAGGTAATGTAACAGAATTCTTAATTTCAATAATCCGGAAGAAAAAATTACAAGAAACCTGAAGTTTATGTAGCTCATGGGACATCGAACGATATGCTTCCATGAGGACTTCGCCTTGCTTCTCCAAAAGCCTGAAAACCAACAATTTCGATACTGAGTTGGAAATTCAAAAAATAATAATAATAACTGAAAAAACAGTTAATTGTATCCCATCTGACGCACTTGAACATGTCTGCTGAATGCTCTGCAGCCATCCTGATGCGCGAATCGGATCCCAAAGAAAAGAAAAGCTCGGAATCAACCTCTGCAAGAACCTACAAAAGCATATCAGAGATCTAACAGAGGGATAATTCTCCGATTGAAAGGGGTATAGAGTGTCATTTGAAGAGATGTACCCCTTAGGGTCCTTCCGACATTTAGTGGACCTTGAACCACTAAAGAAGGATCACAAAATAGGATATAGACAAAACATCAGGAGCAGATTGTGGAAGAATGTATGAACTAGTGATGCGAGGTTATATGACAACATTTTTATTTAGATGACATTCTTCTAGGAAAGTTATAGGGCAGCTAGTGATGAAATTCTCTAACAGGTTAAGGAAAGTAAGCATTAAATGGCACATACAGTTATTGTCAAGATTGCAAGAATTTGAGCAACATATAGATTTAGAATGAAACTTTTGGGACTGAGAAATCAAAATAGATCACGGCCTTCAGGAAATTTATTGACAAAACAACAAAGGAAACAGGGTCTGAGCTAGGAAATTTCAAGCGAGCTACAAAACGAGAAAGTTGTTGGAGAAAATAAAAAAGGCAATGTTAGAAAGGCAATAAACATATGAATGTTGCACGTCAAGTAGATAACTGTTCGAAACGCCATCCAACTATTTCTTCTTAGCAACTTCAGTTT
>JBBPFQ010787815.1:0-13134 GCA_037974815.1 Kaempferia elegans
ACTTCTCTTATAAAAAGTTAAATACAGATGCAATAATAAGTTACTTTTACCAACTCTGAAAGTAGTCGTCTGAGGTTCCGGGAGTTGGCGTCGAGATGTTGGCAGCGATCGGAAGTCCGGAACAGCAACTCGGCAGTTGACGCGAAGTTCCGGAGCATCGAGAAGTTGTAGAGCGCGCAAAGACTTGCAGAAGGTGTTGTGTAAGAAAATCTGGTCGAGCAGCCCTTTTATGGGGGGCTGAGGGCGCTTTCAACTCCTCTGAAGGTGCCTCCAGCTTCAAGCTCTATCTCCGCAGACTCGGAGAAGATAAGTGCCACACTCCTTGCATCTGATCGCTGGGAGGGCGCCTTCAGCGCCCTGGAAGGCGGCCTCGCACCTTTGGCTTAGAGCCGTAGTTTTTATGCTGAAGGTGCCTCCAGCAAGCAGGGAGGCTCCTTCAACACTGTTCATTCGAGGTCAATTTGTTCTTTTGACCCTGCAAGATAGTGTTAGTGGCACAAAAAATATATACCCTGCAAAATAGAGTTAGCACAATAATTAAGGACAGTATTAATTAGGTTTTGTCCCTCCGGGACCAAAACCTAGCAAAATAGTTCTAAGCTGGTCCGACGCTTACTGTTCGTTCCAACAGGAACACATCCTCACAAGCCACTCTCCTCCAGTGACTTACATCACTTACCTCCCTTTCACTTTATTGTTCTTGGAGCTATTTCTAATTTTCCTTGTTAGTAGTGTCTTTGATTCTATCTTTTCAAGTTATCCAAGACATCCATCTTAGTCTAATATGCAACATTAACTTTTTTTCTCAGTTGTTCCCTAATTGCCCAACACTTTCTCCTATAAAGTATGACAAGTTGTGCTAATAATCTTATAAAATGTTTCTTTTATCCTAAGAACACATGATGGTGATACTTGACTTCGGATGCTTTCTGTTTAATTCATGCACTCTATATCCTATTTATGATATCTACATTAGCATTTTTTTTTCTTGTTGAATAAGAGGATCAATGTTTTTGAAACTCTTATTGGGATTCCATGTTGATTTGTGATAACTATTCTCTTGCTTATTTCCTTATTATCGAATATGTTGTCAATTCTACTTAACTTAAAACCTTTAGTTTCTAAAATTTCTCTCTACAATTCAACCTTCGAATTTAATATTTGCATGCATGTTATTCAATGTTGGGTTTTTGCAATTTGAGTTTATCAATATTTTCTTCTTTTCAGTGCCATTATATCAGATTCTTAGTGATCCGACACTTGTTCAAAATGAGATTGTATGGGCATATTACTAATTTAATTATTTAAATAACTTTTATGTGCTTTTATTATAAATGTAAATTTAGCTCATTCCTTCATCTTAATATATGAATCATTAGGTCAGCTGATTGTAAAATTCAAGGATCTGAGCTTCTGCAAGTACAACATGTTGAGAAGGTAATTTAAGTGTATTATGGTTGATTATAGATCTTTCCTTTATTGGCTATAATTAATAATTAGATATTGTCAATGTTGAACTCTATCTTTTGCTCTTGATTTGGTATTTACTTTACTAGGGCCGTTGGGCCTAATCTTTGGTCTAAAAATAATTGAATAGATTATCATTTTTTTGTGCTTCAGGTTGCATATTCTTTCTTTTATATTGTTCAAACACGTTGGCAAATTTTTTGGCACATCAGGCTATTGCTCATGTTGATTGATTCAATTTGTAATTCTAACCATTTCAGGCTTGGAAAGATTTTTGCAACATGCAGATGGCAGGCAAGAACTACTTAAGGCCTGGTGTAACTTCTGCAGTACATGACCATAATAAATTTCATGAATCTCTGCCACCTTCTCATATGGTTAAAAAAGTTAATAATTCACACAAGATTGAATATTCATGCCATGAAAACCGGAGCTCCAAAGTCATCTATGATTCATACTGCAGATCACATCCTAGAGATGATACACTGAATTGTGGAAATTTTAGTAAAAATGATGAAGCATCTTCTGGCCCAAGACAACCATTTGTCACTGAAACGGTGATGGCACAAACTGCTTCTCATGTGATTGTTGATACTAATGAAGCTGTGTGTGATTCTGTTGATAATCTTGCCAATGACATATTTTTAGATGCCCTTGATGATGATGAACTATTGCAGGTAGGGTTTATCAATTTCTCTGTTTAGGGAGTTCTAATCTAAAATTCAGATATGGTTGTCTGCTAGAGGCTTCATATAAATCATAGTTATTATGAATTTCAGAGTATCGATGTAGACCAAATAGTTATGGAACACTATCAAGTAACCGGCACACCAGAAGGTTCTGTATCTAAACAGGCACCTTTCACTCCAGTCTCTAGAAGTTACATAGGATGCCCTCATGAAGACGCATTGCCACTGAAACTCTGTGAGTTATGTATTCATGGCTCCAAGGTAAAATCTTTAGTGCAAAACAAGTTTTTTGGTTACTAGTTTATACATTCTTCATGGTATTGGCATGAACTATGCAGCTAGGTCAGTGCCCAGGAGCTTCAGTTCATTTGCAGCAGATGAAAGATAGGCTCATTACTGTCTCAACTGAACTTCTTGATAATGCTTCTGAGCTTAGTCCTGATCACTGCAAAAATCTTAATCAGGAGCGGTTTGTCCTTGTATACATGTACTTTAATGCTTTGCTACATGAGAACTCTTTTCTCCTTAATGAATATATCTTGTTGCCCCTAATATTTGTGCCAGTTTACATCTAAAAAAGACGATCCAGCATCTCGAGAAAGACCTTTCCCTTTCAAATCAAGATGAAGAAAGACAGAGATCATCTTTCATGGCATCAACAACTACTTCAAGGAATTTTCAACTTGAGATTCCCTCATGTATGACAGATCCTGTCAACTTTAACTCCCAGGCTTACATAAGAAATGAACCAGGAGATACTATGACTTGGAGCTCACCTACTCCATCCTGTTATGCAAACCAGTTTGGGACTACACCTGCAGACAGACAAGTATTTACTCCAAAGCTTCTTGACATTAATTACATTGAAGGATCTGGAGACAAAAAATGGAAAGGTTTAGACTTTCCATGGACAAAGAAACTTGAGGTGATTTCCTCCTTTTAAATTTCTTTGTGACTTTTCATCTTTATTATGATTGGTACTTTGAATTTTATTTCTTCCTAGGCTAACAACAGAAAAGTGTTCGGTAATCACTCATTTCGCCCCAATCAAAGAGAGGTGATCAATGCTACCATGAGTGGTTGTGATGTCTTTGTTTTAATGCCAACTGGTGGTGGAAAGAGTTTGACATACCAGGTATAATATCATGGTAGGCTATATACTTAATTTTGAATCTGTTTTTCCTGTCTGATATGTACAAAAGTTTAGTCCCATTTTTCTTAATCCTGATTAGGGATTGTCACACATTTAAACTTTTATTGTTAAACCAACTTCTGCTATTCTAGGTAATATTATTTGAGAAGCATTAGATAACTGCTATTTTGGAGAACTGAAGTCCTAAAATAAAACTCATGTAGCACAAATATACATTTCTTGGCTGGTTCTGTATATAATTAGTCATTGCTCCACATATCTCTTATAGAAGGTTTCTTGCAGCTTCCTGCTCTCATCAGCTCTGGAGTAACATTAGTTGTCTCTCCTCTTGTCTCACTCATTCAAGATCAAATTATGCATTTATTACAGGTACTACAGGCAGTGTAATGAAGTTTCACTATTCATAAGTAAAATACTATAAACTGAGCTGTTTTGACAATTTTTTTGAGCAGGCAAACATTCCTGCTACTTATCTTGGTGCCAATATCGAATGGGCTGAACAACAGGATATTTTTCGGGAACTGATGTCTGATGTTTGCAAATACAAACTGCTGTATGTCACTCCAGAAAAAATTGCAAGGTACGTTTCTTCTATACAACATAGGATTATCATATTGACATCATTAGCGGTTTCATAATTCAACTACTTAGGAAGTGGACAATGTATTATATGCACAAACAAACCCATAAATGCTATAAAAGTTAAAATGTAGGTGCTACCAACATTGTTTGATTCACTATTTTTGGCATTTAGTAGTCGAATCATTAAAGCTTTTTTTATAGAAAAATATACAAGGAATAACACTACAAAACTCACATAAAAATATTGAAAAGAGTTGAGCTATTACCTGACAATTTGCAGTGAATTTCAGATGAATGAATAACTGGGATACGATAAACTGAAATTAAACCATCATTTAAAGAGGTCAAAGCAGATACTATAATTTGGATTGATACACAAGGTCTAGTAGACTATAGTTATAAGAGTTAAATTAATTAGAATGGATTGTGTAATAAGGTAGAGAGGGTCAAAGAAAATATTAGTCAATTTCATTTGAATAGTACTAGTGATCTAGTCTTGCATAGAGCTCGATAAGTCCATAAAGCCAGCTATAGTTAGGAGATACACGGCTTGATGACGATGATAAATGATATTGATGGAAATGACAGAAGGTCCTAAATACAATTTGTTATTTGTCTTTCCATAACTCGAAGAAAAGCCTCGTCGTATAGAAAAAGTTGGTGACATAACTAGAAAGAGGATAATGTGGGGTGTTGCAATATGAACACGATAAAGAAGACTAGGCTTTGTTGACATGTTTAAAGGAGACGTAGAGATGCACTGAAGAAGTTGTGACACTTAAGCAAGCAATGTGAGAAGTGGTAGAGTGCTTTCCAAGATTTTTTGGTTAGAAGTGATAGAAGCCATCCTTAATATAATGAAAATGTCAATCTAGTTTTACTATACAGTTAGGGCTATCAAAACATGAAGGTTTTGTTTAGTTAGGCTTTCCTCATTAAAGATTATGGAAGAGGCCCATGCAGTTGATACTAAATAATTAGGTTTGGGACTGCATGACTATAACAACTAGGCAGGTTCTTCTGATGAAGCTATATTTATCTTTATGCGTTTTGATTTTTAATCCCAGTCTTAGTATTTGGAGTTATTACTGATGTCCGTGCAAATGGTCTATTGTTCCTTCTTTTACTGCTTTCTTCAGTCATCATACAAACCTCAGTGGAGGATAAAATATCCAGCTACTCTGATTGTTACAACTTGCTATTTTGGGGAATCTGACTAACTTTTAAATTAAATAATTGTTATGCTATTGTTTTGGTATTTCATCTCCCTGATTTAAAGCCATTTAGATTGTTATAATAAAAGTAAAAATATATGCAATGTCTTTTGATCAATCAATTGTAAGAAAGTTGATTTTTTTGCTTTCTTAGCTTTTTTTTTGATAATTTTTATTTTTAAAATTTATATTTGACCACAGGAGTGATGTTTTGTTAAGACATCTAGGATCTTTGCATTCTAATGGACGCTTGGCTAGAATTGTTATTGATGAAGCCCATTGTGTAAGTCAATGGGGGCATGATTTTAGACCGGATTATCAGGTAATTTAAATATCTTCAAGTCAACGTCTTTTGGAAACAAATAAAATTTAGTCTGATTTAATGTTTCTTTAATAGGGTCTTGGCATTTTGAAGCAGAAGTTTCCAAATGTTCCAGTACTTGCTTTGACTGCCACTGCAACTGTCAGTGTAAAGGAAGATGTTGTACAAGCTCTTGGTCTAGTCAATTGCATTATTTTTCGACAGAGTTTTAATCGCTCAAACTTATGGTAAGTGCTAATAAAATCCTATCAATCTCAATTTTGTTTTTGGTTATTTCCCCCCTTTTTTCTTTTCAGGTATTCTGTAATACCAAAGACAAAAAAGTGTCTAGAGGACATTCATAATTTCATCAAGGAAAATCATTTTGACGAATGTGGCATCGTATATTGTCTCTCTAGAATGGATTGCGAAAAAGTGGCAGAAAAGCTACAGGTTCTTTCGGTCAAATAACATTCTTTTTAGATATTTTTTAAGGGATGAAATTAAAATTTTGTTTAGCAGTCCACTGTACATTATGCTTTCTCTTGTGTGACTATGTTGGGTATTCACACATTGTTGTATTAGCTGGTTATGCTTATTCTATTTACTTATGTTTGGGGTGCAACACATCCTCAATGTATTTATATATCAGCTGTTGGTTTCCTACTTTTTTTTTAAAATGAAACTACAAGTTAATTATTCCCCTAGAAGATTGTATTATAGACTAACTTGCCAACAGTTGGACATAATTTTCTTGATTGAGTTCTAATGAATTATGTTTTGTATGTTTTTAGTTGTAAGTTTTTATTTTAGTAAGCTCACATCTTCAATAGAATAAGTCTATAAAGGGACTCTCCAAGTCAATGATTGTTTGGTTAGAGAAATTTTGGTTAAGTTTTATTATTTTTTTCACAATTTGCAATTTAGTTTATTTTTTAATTTGATTGAATCATCTTGGATGTAGGATTATTTCTTTCGTAAAATAATTTAATTTATTTTCTAAATTTGTTTGGGTCAAAGTCTTTAAAAAAAGCTCACTTTCTCTAAGCTAGTTTTTTTTTTTACATAATTTTTTTGGTGTTGATTTCTTGGTATGAGATTGTTTTTTTTTTGTGCCACATCAAATGATATCAACTCTTTATGTGACTATTAGACTTGGAACTCTTAATCGGCTTCTCTACAATCTCTTAAATCTCCTACATCTTTGTGCGTTCACTGCCCATCACTTCTATCCCTTTTACTTCATCCATCTTCACCCTTCCTTTGCTACCTTACAACGTGCAAAATCTTCCATGACCACCTTCTCTAGGAACTTGCATCCACCTCCTTCTCATCTTTCACAACCTAATCTAGTTAACTAGTACGAGTGTTAGGATACTTTGAGAGCTAGAGAGGGGTTGTGAATAGCTTGGATTATTTCAATGATGATTTGTTGCAGTGGAAACTTAAAGCGATGCTAACACCTTTGATTTTACTTGGTATCCACCTCCTTAAGGTGACTAATCTAAGGGTTCACTTTCCTCATTCATAGATGCACTATGAAAACCTCCTTCTAGGAGACGGAGAAGCCACACACAATCTCAACGAGAAATACAACGAGAGATACAACAAAGATATAGCAAGAATAAGGAAAGTAAATATAATAATGAAAAACCTTGCTCTAGATCTCTTGCTGCCTCTTGATGCTTGAAAAGTGCAACAACACTTCTCTTCCAAAATCTTAAGAACTGGCAGAGAAAGGAGGAGAAGAAGAGTTGTTTGAATCCTTCGTGAAATCCCTTTATTAGGGCTTCCAATCGATTGACCTTGCTCCTAATAGATTGCCACGTTAGATCCGATCAAGTCCAGCCGTCCAAACCTCGCAACGACTTTTTTCTGCTTCTCCCAATCGATTAAGCCGTAGTCTTAATCGATTAAGCCGCATCCTTAATCGATTAAGCACAATCACCCAATCGATTCAGAAGCCCACTGTTCGCTTGCGAAATACCTTAATCGATTACTATAAGGCTAATCGATTGATCAATCAATTCACAACCTTATTGTGTTTCGCGAATCAACCTTTAATTGATTGCCCAATCGATTAGGGATGTTGGAATCGATTGCCCAATCAATTCTGGCACCTTTTGTGCTCTCACAATTTTAGCCCCCCGATCGATTAGCCCAATCGATTGTGGAAGGCTTAATCGATTGCCTAATTGATTCCCAGCCTTGTTCTCACGCAAGAATGCCTCTTAATCTATTGCTTTAATCGATTGGATCTACCCCAATCTATTAGCCAATTGATTCCCAACCCTAACACTCAGAATCCAAGTTTAGGGTTACCTTGCCCAACATCCGGTCAACCATGATCTGTTGGGACTTCCTCACTAAGTGTCCGATCTACTTTTGAACCACTTAGACTTTCTCTTGTGCCAATTGTCTGGTCAACTTTTAACCCACTTGAACTTTCTCTTTGCCAACTTCTCGTTGGACTTCCAATCACTCAGTGCGGTCCTGCTTGATCCACTTAGATTTTCCTCCGCCTAATCGCAGTTAGGAATAGTCACTTGGTGGACTTTCATCCTGCCTAACCTTAGTTAGGGGTTTTCCTTGCCTAACCGCAGTTAAGGCTTTTCTTTGCTAACGTGCAATCCTCCTTGATCCTCTTGGACTTTCCTTTGCCCTAACCTTGGAGTTAGGACTTTACCTTGCCTAACCTTAGTTAGAACTTTCTCCCCGTCTAATCCTCGGGTTAGGACTTTGCCTTGCCTAACCTCCAATTAAGACTTTTTCCTTGCCTAACTCTCGAGTTAGGACTTTACCTTATCTAACCGCCAGTTAGGACTTTCCTAGTTCTCCATGACCTATTTGACTTCTCTCTCACATATTGTCAAGTGTCCGGTCAATTTTGACCTAATTGACCTCTTCTCACATATTGTCCAAACATTCGAAACTCAAGCTCAAATCCATAGTCAAATTGGTCAATCTTGACCTGATGACTATTGTCCCAACAATCTCCCAACAACGAAGGACACCTATAGACTTGATCGACTATGCTTTGTGGCCTTTGACCAATGCCCTTTCCTCTTTCAACTTTGCTACCCCTTCATTGATAGCACCCACATTCACCTTCCAGTAACCGTCGTTCGCCTCCTTAAGCCACCATTCTTGTAGGATCCCATAGTGACAAGCTTTGCAAAACTTCCACTTGAAGAAGTTGACCATATCAGCTTTGCTACAACAGCAAGGAAATCTTCAGTCTTCTTTGCTATCTTTAACCTTGTAACACACACGATGTCTTCATCACAATTAAATTTGATTTATATGGATCTTCTACAAAATTATGGATTTTCATCTTATTGCTTTCAACACTAGTGACATTGAGCGTTCTCGCAATTGTGTTTTCCAAGGCCTTGCTAGTGGCCCATGCAACATAATATTGCCATCTGTGAGTCGCAAAGACTCATAAGACATATCTTTTTAATTTGTCATCTCTATTGCATGCTAACCACTTGTCACATTACAGTTGTGCTCTATCCTTTAGCTTATATCTAACAACACATAATAGTTATAAATTAGAGCAACTTGACGCCAAAATTGGTCAAAATCGAAATCATGTTGCTCTCTGTGTTGATTTAGCTCACAGAGAAGTGAAGGAAAATAAAGGGTTCAACCGTTAAGTTTTAATTAAACAAGAAAAATTGGGCATTGGACCTTACACGTCCACAATGCCTAATGAATTCTTATAAAAAAATAATGACATAATGACATGAAGGATATAATAGATCTTTTGATTAGATTGATTTATTAATTGCTTTTGATGTTGATAGAAGGAAATCCTATAGATCTTATCTTACTATCTCTTGTGTTGCTAGTCCTCCACGCTTCACTCCTTCAACTATGTCACTGTTTGTAGTTTACCTTGTGTTTAGCTTCGATACTTAAATTCAGTTGATTATCATTACTTAAGCATATAGTATATGAACACAATCAATAGATTTGCAATTTAATTGTTTGACCAAGGTTGGTTTAACTTATAGACTTGGTTGGGTCAATGTTTGTATCGTCATATAATTTAATAAATTCATATATTGGTTTAACCACCAAATTGATTGTTCAGAACTTATTTGATTTGATTTTCTATCTAATTTTTATATTTACGCTTTGTTGCAATTGTTGTAGTAGAAGACGCTTCATTGGAATAACAGAAGTAGTTATTTATTTTTTTGGCATTCTTTTTCCCTATGATGTTAAATCAAATTGAAATACAAGCAAATTAAAACTAATTGATTAGTGTTTTCTAGAGAAATTATACTTAGAGAATTTTTTCTCTATGATGTAAAGTCTTAGAGACATTATACTTAGTGAGGGTTATGATTTAGATGATGTTTACTATTTTTTCTTAATCATTGAAAAGGACTCTAATTGAAATTGATAACTCACCTAGAGTTGAGTCTTATTAGGGGAAAATAATGCAAAGTAGGAATTTAAGTTTTTTTTTACATTTGCAAGTGTTTATTGTGGTAAGGTCTCTTTAGGAGAATAAATCTTTAAATGGAAGTCTCCAAGTGGTTATCCAATTTTAGGATTTTGGAGCAATTTTGTTAGAAGCGTAATTTAATTTGGTTCATTTCTTAGTTTGTTATTTGGTTTATTTCCTCATCATTATGCTGTTAAGACTTATAAAGAATATTACTTGATCATAGGATAACCATATTTGGCACTGGGTGAAGTTTAATAGTGACATTGTTTTAAAAGGAAAATTTGCTAAAGATTAGAAGTATGTTCATTATGTTCTTTGTTTAGCAAACATATCTACCAAATTGCTTCTTGATCATAACTATTGTAAAAATTGAGTGTCTTTTGCATCATTAAGACTATTGAAAATCCTGCAATATTTCAGGGATATGGACATAAAGCAGCATTTTATCATGGTAGCATGGATCCTCTTCAAAGAGCTTACATTCAGAAGCAATGGAGTAAAGATGAGATCAATATAATATGTGCAACTGTGGCATTTGGAATGGGTATTGCCTCATTTATTGCAAAATTTTTTTCCTCCATTTGTAGTCAAGACATCAAAACTTGATCCCAATTTGCACGTACTAGGTATTAATAAACCTGATGTACGTTTTGTTATCCATCATTCTCTCCCAAAATCCATTGAAGGTTATCATCAGGTAATTTTTGAAATTCATCTATAAGTTTAATGGGGCATAATGCCTTGAACTCTTGATAGGTATGACATTGACTAAAAAGTTTATCATTTTGATTCTTAGGAATGTGGACGTGCTGGTAGAGATGGTCTAAGATCCTCTTGTGTATTATACTACAACTATAGTGATTACGTGAGCTGTTGCATGCCTCTCTCTCTCTCTCTCACACACACACACACACATAATATTTTAAACTATTTCTTTGACAATGCAACTTTTTTTTTTTCCTTGCAAGAATAGATACGTGTGAAGCACATGCTTACCCAGGGTGTGATTGAGCAAAGTCCTTTGGCACCTACAGCAAGACGCAATTCTTTAGCAAGCAGTGACAGAGTATTGGAAACAAATATTGAGAACCTGCTTCGTATGGTACTCAACAAACTTGGTGCTTTCTTAGCAGCAAGTTGGAAGCAAGATACCATGCTCACTTTTGTACCTCAACTGCAGGTTTCCTATTGTGAGAATGATGTAGATTGCAGACGACTATTACAACTGATGCATTTAGGAGAGAAGTTTGACCCAATCAACTGCAAAAGAACCTGTGACAACTGTTCAAAAATGTTGACCTGGGTTGACAAGGATGTAACTGATATTGCAATTCAATTGGTCAGAAACTGTGTTTTTTAAGTGAATATATTGTTGAGATCACTGGCCTGCTATAAAACTTTGTTCCTTACATATTATGTTTCCATGAACTTGGTTTGTAGGTTGAGTTGGTAATATCCACAGGAAAACAGTACTCAACATCTCATATTCTTGACGTGTACAGGGGTTCTCTTAGTCAAAATGTGTGCACTTGGTTACCTGAATTTCATGTTCAAAACTGTGATGGAAACAAATATGAACTTTGCCAGTAATATTTTACTTATGCTGTAGGTCAAGAAACATAGACATGATAATTTGAGCCTGCATGGAGCTGGAAAGCATCTAGGGAAGGGTGAAGCATCAAGAATTGTTCACCATTTGGTTATTGAAGATATTCTTGTGGAGGATGTCAAGAAGAGTGATATTTATGGATCTGTGTCTTCTATTCTGAAGGTAGTATGTCAAATATAAAGTATTTGATGTGATCTATTAGTAGATTCTTTTAGGGATGAGATCCTGTTTTTCTCCCAGTGGTGTGCTAATCTAACATTCACTATATAATCAACACTTAATGACAACCAAACTTGTTTTGATTCTGCAGGTAAATGAGTCTAAGGTCCAAATGCTTCGTTCTGGAAAACAAAGGGTTGTATTAAGGTTTGCACTTTTCCCTCTGTTTTCCTACAGTTGGATTCATGTTTATTTTTTTCTTCTTTGAGTTAGGTTTGTGTTTTGACAAAGCATTTAGGGTGTGTTTGGTATGGTAGAATGTAAGAATCAAATCTGAATAAGATTAGAATGAAATGGAACAAAATGAAAAAGGGAACAATATATTTCATTTCTTTGTTTAGTTGTAAAAATGCAAAGCAGTGGAATGTTTTTTTCTATGTTTTACTCATTTAGTCTATCTGATACTTTTTATCAATGATGATTCACTTGGTCTGCATGGTTTGTGCTCAATCTACCTTTTTTCCCAACATTTCTCTTGAAATATGTGGCTTTGTTGACTCAACATGCTTGGTTCACTTCACTAGGTCGATCGATCTGATAGATCCACCATGATAGTACACATTAACATTCCATCATCTTTGAATCAACATCAATGAAAGATGTGAAAGGTGAAATAAGGTTTTCCTCGTTACCTAATTTTTTATCATGACAATTTTAACCTTAGTTTTACTGTATGCTGGGAGATTGTTGGTGTAATCGTCCTCGGGTCAAGATTGACTAGTTTGACTAAGGTCGAGTGGATTCGAGCTTGAGTTTTAATGTTTGGATAATATGTGAATAGGTAAACTAGGTCAAGGTTGACTTGATAATGTGAGAGAAAAGTTAAGTAGGTCATGGATGACCGGATACTTGACTTGGAAAGTCCTAACTAGAGGGTTAGGCAAGGGAAAAATCCTAATTGGAGGTTAGGCAAGGTAAAGTCCTAACTTGAGGGATAGGAAAGGGAAAAGTCCTAACTGAAGGTTAGGCAAAGCAAAGTCTTAACTTAAGGGTTAGGCAGGGGTAAAGTTTTAATTGTGGTTAGGCAAAGGAAAGACCAAGCGGATCAAGGAGGATCGCATGTTGGTAAAGGAAAGCCCTAGTTGAGGTTAGGCAGAGTGGAAGTATTTCGAGTAACTAGTCCTAACTGCAGTTAAGTAATGGCAAATCGAAGTGGGTTAAGGAGGGCCACACGTTGGCAAAGGAAATCCTAACTGAGGTTAGGCAGGGTGGAAGTCTACCGAGTGACTAGTACTAACTGAAGTTAAGTAAGAGGAAAATCCAAGTGGGTCAAGGAGGATCACATTTGGTTCTCGAAAGTTCAAGTAGGTCAAGGGTTGACCGAACACTTGGTGAAGAAGTGTGACAGGTCAAAGTTAAATGGATGTTAGGCAACGGAAAATTCCTACATGTCATGGTTGACTGAATGTTGGGCATGTGAACCTTCGACTTGGATCAA
>JBBPFQ010788752.1:0-13129 GCA_037974815.1 Kaempferia elegans
ACCATATAAAGTCTGATATTGGTCAGCTTCGCTAATGTATCAATAATATATGAATATTTTAGACAGATGGCTTTAAAATGGATTGTGCATTTGACTTTAATAGGATTCGGGCGTCCAAAACGTAAATGATGAGCTCATTTAGTTTTTGCCGAATTTTTTTATTACCATTTAATCTCTTTATTAAAGATTTAATTGTACGTTTTCTTTCTTTCAGAAAAATCCAAACAATGTATACGCTGTGATTCCGGAATCCAATAAATGAACTCGACCGTTGCTGCCGTGGCACGCCCAAACAGAAATCCCACAGCTGTCTTCCCTTCCCCATTCCAACGGCTAATTTCTTCGTCCCCCCTCGCTATAAATTTCCGGCGCCGTCGCCGTCGCCGCCCTCAACTCAACCTGCAGCTTCTACTACTCTTTCTCACACACTCTGCAGATTGCGAACTGTACTCCATGGCTTCTTCTCTCATCTTGTCCATCGCTCTTCTCCTCGCCATCACCAGCTCAGAAGCCAAAGAGTTCCTGGTGGGCGGCGCCGACAATGCTTGGCAGATCCCTCCTAACACCACCGACTCTCTCAATCAGTGGGCCGAGAAGAACCGCTTCCAAGTCGGTGACTCCCTCGGTAATCCAATCTCTTTCCACTTCGAAATATAATTGCCTAGGAAAATGAAGTCGAGAAATCTAACAAAGTTTAACATTGATTCAGTATGGAGGTACGATCCGGCGAAGGACTCGGTGCTGGAGGTGAAACGGGAGGCGTATTTGAGCTGCGACAGGTCGCATCCATTAGCGGAGCACAAGGAAGGCGCATCCACGGTGGAGTTGAGCCGGTCGGGGGCGTACTACTTCATCAGCGGCGCGGCGGGGGCCTGTGAGGAGGGGCAGAGGCTCATCGTGGTGGTCATGTCGGAGCGCCACTCGCTCCGCGCGCGGCTGGCGTCGCCGGCACCGGCCCCCTCCGAATTCGAGGGTCCGGCCGTAGCGCCCACCAGCGGCGCCGGGAAACGAGGGGGAGCGATCGCCGTCGCCGCCATGGTGGCGTTGAGCGGGTTTGTTTTTATGCTGTAATCACACCAATGGTTTGTGATCAACCATTGATTTTATAAAGTTAAAACTATTTTGGAGATATATATAAAAAGGATCCGTGAGAAAAAGAAACCCGTTTAAAAAAAAAAAAAAAAATGAGAGCTCACATTTTGAGAATTTTGAAAATTATAAGACCGTTTTAAAAATGGAAAATTTCATTTTAAAGATTTAATGAGAGGAGTTTTGGAATCCGTATTTTGAAAATTTTAAAACTACGGGGAGTTTTCTACGTTTCTCATTCGGCGCACTTCGGACCGGACCGGACCGGACCGGACCGACTTAGACCCTCCTCCCTCTGCCACTTGCTGGTTATCCGGTTATGGCGTCGTCGCCTGCACTCTCCCCTGCATCTCCTCCCCTCCTCTGCCACCACCGCGGCTCCCGCCGCCGCCTCCTTTCCACCCAAGCCCACTTCATCAACTTCCTAATTCCTAACACCCTCCTCCAACGCCGCTCCTTCGTCCTATCCTCCGCCTCCTCTCTCCTCCTCGCCCAATCCAGTGCCGCCGACACCGCCTCTCTACCCGACCAGCAACAGCCATCCATCGTCACCGATCGCGTCTTTTTCGATTTCGGCCTCTGCCCCAGCTACCTACGTTCCGACCGGCCTCTTGGCTTCGACCTCGCTGCCTGCCCCGACACCGTGCCCCTCGGCCGCGTTGTGTTCGGCCTCTACGGCAAGATCCTTCCTCAGACCGTCTCCAATTTCAAGACGGTATGTGCCTCCGCGGCCTACCGCGGGACGCTCGTCCACAAGATCCTCCAGGGCCAGTTCTTCGTCGCCGGCCGCCAGGGGCGGAAGGAAAGGGGGGTGGTCCGGCCGCCACCTGGGCTGCTGCGTAACATGGAGACCGTCGACCCCAAGGCGTTCCAGCTTAAGCATTCTAGACCTGGAACTCTATCATTGTGCTTGTCGGAGAACGATGATGACGAAGCCGTCAAGCTGGAATCGGACTACCACAACTTGGAGTTTTTGGTGACCACTGGGCCGGGTCCATGCCCGCAGCTTGACAACGAGAACATTGTGTTTGGCACTGTCCTCGAAGGTAAGTTGTTTGATGAATTGCTCTTAATCTAGTCAATGTTATTACTGATTAGAAATTGTCGTCTGTCAAGCTTTGTTGCCCTAAATCATTTTATCCACTCGAAATGCAATGAAGCATCTTGATAACAAATTCATGCATGTTGCCTTGGAAGAACATCATTCAATCTGAATTAGATGATGTTTATCTAGAATTAAACTCATCTGCAGTATAAGTTGAACTTGACGATGACCATGAGTCGAATTGTGTGCCTTGCTAAACTCAGTTCTTGACTATGACCACGAGTCGAATTGTGTGGCTTGCTAAACTCAGTTCCAGCATAAGTTGAATAGTGCAAAGTTTAAGCTAACTATTACTACTAGTTGACTTGTGTATCTTGCTAGCAATGTCTCTAGCTTTCCATTGGTAATGCTGAGAAAGATGGTTGTAGAAATTTTATTCAGTCAAATTCCTGATTACAAAGTCAAAGAGATGGCTCAACTAGGGCAAAGACTTGCAAGTTGCAATATGGACTGTAACCGTTCAAGAGCAAACAAAATTGGATATATATGAAAGGGCAATAGAGGTAGGGAAGGTTGGATGATAATAATATACACAAATATTAAAATATATCTAAAATGTTCAACAACACTAACGAAAAGTAAACCCTTCTATTTGGTATTGATTATGAGCTCCATGAAAAGCTACGTGTTAGTAATTCTCAAAGTCACTTTTATCTATTTTGGTTATACAGCATTTTTGAGTCTTCATTTACTTCTCAGACTCCTAATTCTAATTGATTCAACCTGTCCACTACAAAATCTATAAGCTGTCTTTGAACAAGTTTATACCATCTTAGCCTATTTTCTCTCATTTATTTGGATAACCACTGGTTTGCAAAATTTACCCTAGAAGACTGGTCAAAATTTTCCTAGTATTCATTGGCCGTAAATGCTATATTCATCTCTGTGCGAGTATAGATCTACATATCAAACACCTCACTTAAAAGATTCCTGGTTTTCTGACACTGTATTCTTACCAAGGTTCCTCATGTTGGCGTGTGAATAGCCTGCATAGGGTAATCAAAGAATCCATATAAGATAGTAAAAATTACTAACTAAATTTACTCCATGAAGTCAAATGCACTTTTATCATTATAATAGTTTTGTGCCCTAATTGATTATCTGCCTCCTAACATTCTGTTACAACCAATAGCGGAGCCAGCCTGGGTGATTTACCTGGGCTGATCTCAGGCCTAGGCCACGAGCACTGTAGCAGACGACGTCGCCCTGGGCTAGCCGCCGGATTCGACGATATTGCCCCGGGCTAACCGCCTCTTTCCTCATTTTTTTTCCCTTTCTTCTCCGGCAAAATTTTTTTTCACCGTTATTTGCTACCCGGGCTACAGCCCGGGTAGCTTACAACGTGGCTCCGCCACTGGTTACAACGACTTAAAGCTGAACCAATTACAAGTCAATGAGCCACTATTTATTTCAATCTGAGAAATCTCTGGAAATCTTTGTGGTCTAAGTGCATAATTGGAATTCTCATATTGATTATTTAAGCTTAATCAAGTATTAATGCAAATGTTTGTACGTACAGGGAGTCAAACCGGCTTGCAATTTGTACCAATTCTTTGATCACACATTCACATGTGGACACACATATATTTGCAAATTTATAGATAAAAGTTTGTTAATCCTGTGATTTTGTTTAACCATTTTTCAAATTCATGAAGTTGTGCGCTTTTATCTGGGATGTGGTGATCTTATGCCTCTCTTCCATTGTATGACTTCCAATTCATCATGTTGTTGGCTTTCAAAGTGGAATTCATCCTGCGGCACCGGACTACATGAGAAATCCTCTAATTTTCTTATGGAATTACTACACTAGCTAAGCTCATCTTTGACCTTCTAGAAAAAAAACGATAAACTCAGTTAGCCTCATTGACTAGCCTTGGGGTGGCCGGCCCGGCCCCATGGAAGTTTCCCACCGGCTACTAGGATAAATCAGGAAGCACTCGCAACGAGCGGTTTAGAAGTCCAGCATCCCTTAGTTGTGAATATCTTTGACCTTCAAGAGAACTTGATTAAACTGGTTTTTTCTTGCTTGATTTCTACATGTTCCTAAATTTTTGACCAGTAATCATTAACTTATCTGATATCAATGTAGAAGTTTCATATTGCAATACTGCAGGGATGGATGTGATAACCAACATAGCTACCATTCCCACATATAAGCCACCCGAAAGGATTCGGCAATTCAATGATTTTGCGCAGTTTCTTGGAGATGAGAGGGCTAAGATAGCTCGGACAACGTGGTATCGACCTCTAAAAACTATTTATATCAGCAACTGCGGAGAGTTGAATGTAGCAACACCTTCACTTTCCCCTAGCTTGCCGTAACAACTGTATAGATTCTCGTAGAGGGACATGAATTTATACATTGAAATTATACTCCCTGTTTTGTCCTACAAAGTTGTCTAAAGTATCACATCAAGTTGATTTGGAAAATACTTTTTGATATTTACATTAATTTTGGGAATTTATCTAAAAATTCTCACTTGAAACCAGTGGCTCGATGGATTGCTTCTGTTTCACAATTGTTTGAAACCCTGTCAGTACTGATTTAGTTTTGTTGTTTCAATTCTACGTGGAACTTCCGAAATTTAGATGATAATTGCAAAAGTAGTGATAAAAAAATTATGATTATATAATTTCAAGAAATTACACACATATAAAAAAGAGTACTAAGAAAACACTTGGAATATAATTATTAGAAAAAATAATAAATATTCTTACTTTATTATCTGAGAATAGTTAGGTATAATTTCATCACATGCCAAAAGTAAAGAGAATACAATAAAATGATATGATGTAGACATTGTTCGGGCATGACAAGTAAAATTTATATTTTAAAAAAGTTTAATCGGGAATTAACCGAAGGAGGCATCCAACGTTTAAAATTATTAAAAGGTATACTAAAGTCTGAGAAAACTCAAAAGGTACATCTCTTTACGATTTTATCCCCATATCGAAAGTAACTCTCGATCCTCACGTAATAATCTTTTTCCTTTTAAATTAAAATTTTCTCTCTACTATGAATACCCGAACAAACTGAATCAACACGAATTAGTTTGATTCAAATCAGATCCAACATTGGTCTAATTTCTTAGATATTAAGATTACATTTTAGATAAAAATTAACATAATATTGTAGTACTTCCGGAGATGCTGAAATAAGCAATGGAAGATACTTTAGACTCCTTACAGCATGAGGAATTTATAAGATCTGAAATGGATCTAATCGGATATGTTTAGATCCATTAGTGAGTTTTGATTGTAAGAAATCTAACGATGTCTCCATTCCGTTATCATTATTCAAATTCTATAATGAAGCTATGTAATGTACATGCGATCCTAGTCTTCGAGAAATCAATACCACATTGGGTCTAATATGAATCAAACTAGGCCCGGACGATCTGAATCATCACTATCATATGTTTTGTTTGATTCAGATTAGGCCCAACGTGGGCATGCTTTCTCGAAGATCAGAATCATGTTCTAGCTGAAAGTTAGCATAATATGGTAGCATCTTTAAGAGGCCAAAATAAGTAATAGAATGTACCGTTGGACTCCTTGTAATATCAAGAATTCATAGGTACTAAGATCGAAACTCACTAATCGACCTAGACATATCTAATTTTACTCATTTTTATATTTTATAGATTTTTAATATTATAAGAAATCTAACGATACCTTTTATTATTTATTTCAGTCCCTTTAAAGGTGTTATAATATTTTACAAACTTTTAACTCAAAATATGATCTTGATCTCTAAAAATTAAACCTACGTTGGACCTATCTAAATCAAAATCCGTGATAGTGTTGATTCAAATCGTCCGACATGATTTGATTGAGATGAGGCACAACCTGGTCTCTGAGAAATCAATTTCATGTTGAACCTCATCTAAATCAAATTATGGCTAGGATGATTTGAATCAACACTGTTAATGTAATTGTCCTCAGGTTAAGTTAATTAGTTTAACTATGCTTAAGTTGGTTCAAGCTTAAGTTTTGATATCTGACAATATATGATGTTTGACAATGTATATAAAGATTGCAGATGTAATTGTCAATATGAGAGATGAAATAAGTATTATTGTTAACTTTTTCCAACCTAAAAAATTCACAGGACCCTAAATGGATCCAATCAGATTTATTTAAGTATATTAGTGGATTTTGATCGATGGATATAGATAGGTCTGATTTAATTCATTTCAGGTCTCGTGTGTTTAAGAGGTTGAAAGGAATCCAATGATACTCTCTATTGCTTATTTCGGCCTCTCTGTAAGTGCTACAATGCTATATTAGCTTTCAATTAGAACATGATCTTAGTCACTATGAAATCATACCCAGGTCGTGGTAGTATTAATTCAAATCGTTCGAGCATGCAAAGGAAAGAAAAATGTTTAATTTAATTTAAATTGTAAGAGATTGTTACATGCAAAAAAGAGAGGAAAAAAAAGTTATTTTCGACATAGGGGTAAAACTGAAAAGAGATACACCTTTTGGCTATTCTTATGCTCATTTCTGGCCTCGTTGCCCGCGACATAGCATTAACCTTAAGTGCCTTTTAAGTAATTCCAAATTTTAGGTAATTCTAAATTTTGGGTGCGCCGATAAATCCCTAAAGGTTAATGATTAAGATAGACGTGTGATTAAGATAGGTAGATCCCAAGTAGCAAGGGTTCGAATCATTCTCGAACGCATGTGAAGTTCGAATGCTACTCGCCTGGACCCATCAGTTTTTCAGATTTCTCATGGTTATCGATTGAAAATTTAATATAAATTTGAATCAGATATCTTCAAGAATAGTTTTATGGTAAGAGTCTGATAGCTGAATTTAAAAAAAACCAAAACAAAGTTAAAACTAAAATTATTAAGCCTGATCACACCGTGTTGGCGTTGGTTGTGACCCACCTAACCTTCACCAACCTTCTTAAACACCGCTATTAATATAATTTTAATTACAAATTAATTGGGTCCCAAATCCGACGGACGTCGTGCAATTTTGCGTACTCAAATACCCATTGGACGGCGCCACGATCCCTAACCCGCACCACAAGCCACCACACTCTCTTATCGCGCGACTCGCGTCCCCTCGTAAGCGCGAGTGGAACACGAGAGGGCGGAAAAAGAACGACCTCCGCCTCCTTCCGCCGCTTCCGCCGCCGCCTGTACAGCTGAGAAATCTTTTTCTTATCTAGAGCTATTTACCATTCCCTAATTCTTCTGATGACGCTTTCTAGAACTCCTTTTGTCTTTTTTTTCCTTTCCTGTCGGAAAAGAAACAATCGCCGTCACCGTGGGCAATGGGTTTTTTTTTTTTTCTCGTCTTGGAATATATTTCGAATGCGTTTCCTGTTTGCGCGTCGTGATGTCTATTCGGAGGATTTTGGTTCTGAAAAAAAAAAAAAATGCTAGCCGAAGACATTGTGGTGTTTCCTGATAAAAGGAAGCGCGTTAAAGATGTGTTTTTGGTTCATATGTGGAAGATTTAGCGTGCTGGGTTGAGTGCCTATAGATTGTAGTGATTCCTTTCTGGGTCGAAATGTGATTTCTCCATAGGGCAGGCTGGTGTGGATGCGTTAGCTTACAATGAGTTTGGTTGATATCCAGCTGATGGAGGTTGGAGAATATTGGATTTATGGAATGGTTAGGTTTGACCTGTTACGAACTTGTAATGTAGTGGATGTAGTGGTAGAGCATGGTATCTGGTTAAAGGTTGAGAAATTTCACCTGTGTCTTCTTTTACGTGGCATGGATTTGCCTGTTGGACAACAAAGTATATATATTCTGAATTCTCTTTAGTCTGATATGTTTATAGTTTTTTGGCATAGTTGCAAAAACTAATTAATATACTATTTCTTGTGCTGATAAACTATTATGATTTACTATAGAGCATCGCAGATTTGGTGACACAGTCTTGGTCAATCGTCATTTTTGTCATTTTTCTTATGTATTTCAGATTTGTTCTCTTATTTACAAGAAACGTGACAATTAATTTGTTGTCGTACAGAGCGAATATAGAAGCTTGAAGTTGCTCAATACAATGACAACCGTATCGTGTAGAAGCATTCTGGTGCCTCAATTTGGACTGCAACCTCAAGTAATATTAAGAAGTCCATCTCCAGGAGTCAAGATCTGTTTTTCTTACATGGCGCTCACACTCCAAACTGGGTAACTCTTGCTATTTCATCTCTGTGTTTTGTCACATGTAGTGTTTCTTTTTGGCAAAATTTACTACGTTACGTTCAAAGTTCTAGGCCAAATACCTGTTATTTTAGTTCATCTTTTTACCTTTTGACCTTTAACTCCCAACTAGTTATTGGAACTTGCATATGGATATTTCTTTTCTCTATCTCAACCATCAGTTCCTCAACCTCACAAAATTAATGACAACTTGTTATATCTGAATACTACTACATTGCTCATGGTATTAAGCTTTATATATAACCCAGCTATAATTTAGGGCATAACCTTTGTGGTTTAGGTGATCGGTTCATGTCAAATACAATTTTAGAGTACCAACCACTTTTAGCTTGTTGGCCAAACTATGCCTCGAGCATCTAATTCAATAGACTTGTGCCTATAATGACTGTGATATAGTGATCAATAAGTTTGGAATCCCCATCTCACTTCAAAGGATCCTGTAGACAATTTCAAGAGATCCTGTGGCCAATTTGTATGTGTGAGGCTCACCAATAACTTGAGACATGAGATTAAATGCCCTAAGATTAGTCTAATTCTCCCACATCCTTAGAGCGGTTGCTTTTAGGACTTAGGAATTAGGATACATCTCTTATTAATGAGAATCCTTTCCTAAGACAAAACATTATGCTAAATCAATGATGTTTTTAAAACACTAAACCATAAGATTTGGCATGCACATCACTCACAGCGAACATAGAACCAATCTGTATGAGGGGGTATGTAGAGCCAATATGTGCGACCAGACATGCACATAAAAGAGATTTAGTGGGGAATAATACTTCAGTTAGCTCCCAATTGTCCTCATGTTGCCAGGTAAATAGATGTAAATTCATAAATTAGTTCCCTTATAGTCGGTTGATTATCTTTGACATGGTATCAAGGATGAAATCAGGTGCTGCTAGTATCGTCTACATTTAGGAAAAACATATCTCTATTTAAGTTGGTCTTGGGGTCAATCCTGATTTTCACCTGCACCGACTGGGAGTATTACAATATTATAAATATATCTTGATCCTAACTGTTAAAGTTTTCGAGGCAAATGATTAGCTAAAGAACATTAATATGGAACACACGGTAAGCTTTATGTTGCGCATGAATTATAACTCACCTTCAATTGGTAAGTATCCTGTTTTGAGGCATGATTCTTTGTTGAGGTGTACAACTGACAAGTGGTCATGGTTTTATCCTATTTTTGTATGGACAAAAGACATAGCTAGAGGGTTGATACTTGATACCTTCCTAGTTAATCACAATTGGGAAAAGCCTTCATGTCATCTTTGCAGTCTGTATTTAATCTGGCTGTCTGTCTTACACTGTCTCTTTCTAGTATCAGTCTTACCGCAAGGAACTGTCTGTCATCGTCACGAGCCAGTTTTCTTGGTCAAATATCTTCATCTGCTCTGTACAATTCCAGCCCACACCTAAATACTAGGCGTAATAGGAGGGCAGAAATTGTCGTTAGAGCTGAATCTGTAAGTATCATTTAGTTTTTAACTTTTTGAAAGTTGATCAGGAAAAAAGTTTGTTGATCAAATTTATCTCTGTTGTCAGCTTTCCTTTATTGTAATTTCACTGTCATTTGTTGCAGGATTTCTATTCTATCCTTGGTGTCTCAAGAAATGCAAGTAAATCTGAAATAAAAAGTGGCAAGTATACTTCATATGAGATATACTTTACTTTTCTGGTTGATATTAGTGCAATAGTAGTTACATTCGTCTTAATAGGCCTCTTGCCTTTGCTGCCAAATCGTTAAGTGTATTGTAGAATGCCTCCCAGAATCTAGCAAATATGTCTTATCCTTCTCTTTAGTTCCTTTTTTTTTTTTTAAAAGATGTTGGATATAAATCTCTTATCCTTTCTTTACTTTAGTTAATCAATGTTTTTCCTTCTTTCTTTTGAAGCTGTTGGAAACAAATGTCTTATCCTTCTCTTTTCATTAGAACAAAAGTGTTTGTTCATGTTCTGTCTGGGAAGTTGTTTGATACAAATATGTCACGGCTTCAATCCTTGAACTAGTTTAATAACTAAATTAAATTGATATAAGTATTCAACAAACCAGGAAAAAAAACATAAGAAAGAGAGAATTGACAAAGCTTGAGTGGAGAGCTGGAGGAAGATAACTAATCATACTCTGAAAGAAGTCATGCCACTTAGACGGAATATCAAACTGTATTATTATGCTGGACTTGGGGATAGATGGCATAATGATGAATCACCGTAGTTGATATGAACACATTTAATAGAAGTGAATTTTGATGACTTAATCAACTAGTCGAGTTGGAAAAAGTACATGAAACGAATTGAAAGGAAAAAAAAAGTGGTATTGAGATTATTTGCCCTATATGTGCATGTAATTGGGAAAGATCTTTTCCTGGAGTAGAAAATGAACCTAAAAAACTTGAAAGAGCAAATTAGAACATGAAAATTGCCTCATGATTTGAATATCATTGAAATAATACATCGAGGGAGATTAGTTTCATTTAATAAGTTCAATAATTTTTTTTACAGGTAAGGAAGTGAGAATACATCTCAATTTTATATTTTTTGAGAAGTGGAAGAAAAATCTAGTTTTTGAACAGAAGACTGGAGAGATACTTCATCATATTGGATTAATAGACCAAAGCCCATTTAAAGAAATTGCCAACAAATATCACAGTTTGAGGTTTTCTATTCAAGTTCTGATTGCTGTTATATAGTTGGATTCTGGTTGCAGATTCAGGCTCTTAGATAATGTTGACTGTTGAGATAGAATTCCGACCAATAGCATTTGTAATTTATGGATACTTTTGGCTTTTGAGATATACAAAATCAAAGGATGTTACATCTCATCGTAAACAATCTTAACTATTTTGACAGTTGATGTTTATGGAAAAGAGATATTTTATCATGTGATAAAGGCATACTAATTATCTGAAAAATATATACTTTAAATACTAGAATATTTAGATCAAATGTCCATTAGAGGTTGCATCCCCTAAAAAAAAGAAACATCAGTTGAGTTTGCAATCCTATGTTGTAATTCAACTTATGGGGCAGAGCCTTTATGCATGTAAGATTTTAGGTCTCGTTTGGTCTTCTAACTGTAGCATGGTGATAATGTTTTATTACTATATTAGCACTTCGCCATGCCTAAGACTACAAGATAACTTCTACTCCAGCGAACTATTCTCCTAGTCTTTTCGTCATTGAACTCTTCTTATCCCAAATTTATCTTTTGCCATAAACAATTTATCTACAATTAGCTACTAAGATGGTGCTTGTTTTGTTGTTGTGCAGCATACAGGAAGCTTGCCAGGAGTTATCATCCTGATGTCAATAAGTGAGTGTAAAGTGTGTTATGTGTTAAATGGCAACATATGTGATGGTTGTTGTTGACTTATTAGGGTTGGAGTGTGTGTGTTGCTTGTTCAAAATCATGAAATAGAAGATAGTATACTGCTTTCAGAAAATAAAAAATAAAAAAGAATTTTGTGTTTAAGAATTATAATCACATTAAGTTGCACTGTGGTTAAGTTAATCTGGGTTATGGAAGTTTGGGCTATATTATGAATTCAGGCGCATCATGTGCATTTAAAATAAATGATATGATTGATATTGGGGAAGTATGACCCTATAAAAAGTGTCAATTTTTTATGCTTTTCATGAAGATTGTACCAAATCATTCTAGCAGCAGGTTAATCAAGGCTTATCCAGCTTACCGTTGCTACTTCATTCTTGCCATCCAATTTAGAATTTCTGTTACCTCATACTGAAAGTTAAAACAGAATGCTTGACTAGAATGCGCCAATTTTTTATGCTTGGCACGAAGATTTGTACCATAATCATTGATTGATCAAGTAAGCAAGTTAATCAATGCTTATCCAGCTTATTACTGCTACTTCATGCTTGTCATCCAATTTATAATTTATGCCACCTTATACTGAAAGGCAAAACAGAATGTTCATTCTAACAAGGTAATTCTTTATCAATTTTAAATATTAACAAACTACTTTTTCTATCGACATTGAAATTTCTTCAGCCTCTTGCATACTGGAAAAGTAAATGTATTGGTAATCTTGCTGCCTATGTAATATACAAACACACAAGCGACAAGCCAATAGCTTCAGTGATTTTAGAATGACCAATTGTTATAACCATAATTTATTGCAGCTAGAAATTGAGATCATATATATTGCATTCCTTTTTTGATTTTACTTGGATCATACACAGTGCATACCCTCTTTGCTTCTAGGTAAGGCCATATTTGGAGGCCATTTGTCTCCTGTGGTTATAGTAGTGAAGTTTGAGGATTTTCTCTTGGATGAAGTATGGTGCTAGATCATACATATTACATATTTTTGGTTTAAAATCATATGTAGTATTTGAATACCCTCTTTGCTTCTAGGTAACGCCATATTCAGAGGTCGTTTGTCTTCTGTGTGGCTATAGTAGTATGGTTTGAGATTTTCCTCTTGGATGACATATGGTGCTTGTTTTGCTGGCCCTTTTGCAGCCTAAATCGTATCCTGTAAGCCCTTTACACTGAATATAACTTGGTGACAATCAATTTTCTATTTGTTGATGTATACTGGTGTGACCGGCCATCTTTAGAAATGCAACTATTTATAATTTATTCGATAAAATATCTTAGTTAAATGATGTTTAGTGGTTTTCTATCTTCTGCAAACTTTTTTGATATATGAGTGTTCTTAAACTCTAGGTGGTCTTATTATTGGTCTTATATGTTTCAGAGAATCAGGAGCA
>JBBPFQ010788961.1:0-13127 GCA_037974815.1 Kaempferia elegans
GAAGACGAGGAGGAAGAAAAGGTAAATTAGTAAAATATTAAATTAGATTTTTTTTATTGCCTGAGTAGTTAAACCAAACACTATTAATTTATATTTTATTTCCTACAAATTCAAGAAGAGAAATTTGTAAAAGGCGATAAGTAGCAACAAGGCAGAAGAACAAGCTAAACCACCTCAATCGCACAACAACTGATTAGTTGTTATCACACGCTTATCGATTTAGCTAGCAGCTAATGCTTCTATCTCCTTCGCTGCCATGCTTGCTTAAGGATGTGGAGTAGTACTCGAGATACCAACTGGATGGTAACCAATCTCCTTCTCCGCAAGTGTAATATTGACGTGGGTGAATTGTACGTCCTCGTTCCTGAGCATTTTCACAAGCTTCTTGACGGTCTTAACCTTTGTGAAGTTGCTCGAGGATGGAGACTAAATCGGAGACGGAACAGGGGAAGTGTTGACGAGGTTATAGATTCAGAATCAGAAGGGAGCCTGCTCGTGCTTCTTTCCACAGCTTCCAGTACTCTTCCCAGTGTAGTCGACGGCAACAAGACAACCTCTCGTAATGTCATCAATGTAGGTGAATCCTGGTCCGCTGGTTTCAAATTCCTGAGACCCCCAGTCCACTCACCCGCCCAACTTAACCGTAGTTTACTCCCTCTGAAATCCTGTGGGGCCGGGCTCAGGGGGCCGCTGGGGTGGCGGATTCCACCTTTTGCCAGCATCAATGGAGCGATGTGACTGACTAGCCGTACTCTACCTTATCCGTGCAACGCTGGACCACCAACCGCTAAAGAAGAACATGAATTTTGAGGCGGATCGGACGGCGGAGAACAGACAAAGTTGGAACGAATATAATCACCTCATATAATATGAGCGATAATATTTTCAATTAATTAATTAATATCGGATAATCATCACAGGTTGGAATGCATTGAATTTTCATATTTAACTATTAAAACATGAAATGATATTATGCTACATGCATATTAAAATGCTTTGCATTTACTTTTGATTATTAAAAATAATCAAGTCTTAATTTATATAAATGTGAGATATGTGCCATCAATATTACATTATCATTTTACCAATTAGAAATATACTAATTTTAAATTTAAATTTTGAAATAACATAATATATTAGATCAATTAATTATTTTTAATTTCATTCACCTAGTAAATTTTATATATTTATTAATAGGTGCACTTTGCAATGATTAAAGGTAAACTTATACGAATTTTTAAATTCCAAAGGCATATTGATAATTGTTCTCACATTTTGGTATGTATCAATTTAATGTTATAATGTAATATAATCTCGATTATAAAAAATAATAAGATTTTATAATTTAGATTACAAAATAAATATTATACGATCCGGATTGTATTTTAAATCAAAATTTAATATGCCAAAATACCTTTAACTTATCTCATCAAAGTACGTTTTCAATAAATTCATTGATATCACCTCCCTCAATCCCCTAATGGTGGTTGATCACCGCCCGCTATCGGCTACCGCCGACTGCCCGTTGACCACTCATCGCCCCGCCCGTCTGTCGTAGGATATTATTGTTATTTTAGAATAATACAAATTATATTCATTATAAAAAAATAATGATTACCAAACAAATAATATTGTATACAACTCTTTTAATAAATATAGTACATTACATCTAACTAAACATAACCTTAATATTTTTCCAAAATGTTCCAAAGTTTGTTAGTATTAAACTCCCTAAAATTTCTAATTTGTTATGACCAAATATTTATTACTTATCTAATTACAATATAAATTAATAATATATTAAAATAAAAGATGATATGACTCATTCACAATGTCAATATTACCGGTACTATCATATAAAATATAGACAGATAAATATGACAGTTAAAATTGTTTAGGAAGGTGTTTAGAAAATTACAGGAAGGTGTTTAGAAAATTACCTTAATAAAATTGATAAAATGGGGGTGATGGTTGGGGTCACTTTGAAAATTACATTAAAAATTTTCCCTAATTGCTAAAAGTTCCCCTGATTGCAAGGACAATGGGAGAAACGATGGCTAGCTGTAAGGCTCTGATACTATTAACGGCTTACCGTTTGAAGTCTCCACTCGGTCTCGCAGATCTCCTTTCCGCCTTCGTCGTCGCCTGGGAGAGCTACCACGACGGCAGACGATGGGGGCTTCCTCGTGGCCATCTCTGGAGGAAGTAATCCTCGAATCTCATCTTCTCGCTCTGGATCACGATTTTTCCTAATCATCTTTCACTTTTTTGTTCCTTTTCGATTGTCTTTTGGGGGTGTTTGGGCTTCGTCATTGCGGATCATCGTCGTTGGTTTGCTTGGAGTAGTAGGGTGATAGTTATGTTTTGTTTTCTTTTCTGTTGGTTTTGTTTTTTTCAGATTGATGCGGTGAAGGAAAGGGTGGTGGAGATGAGTGGAGCGGACATTCGGGATGTTAGGGTTGTGGTCTCGCCGTATAGGATTTGCCCGCTTGGAGCGCACATTGATCATCAGGTTCGATGCGTTTCTCTGCTTCTCTGAGAAATTTCTGTGTTGTGCTGGAATAGATGTGAGCCATGATGATGGGGGCTTGTTCAATTGTAGTTGTGTTAGAATTGAATTATACTCATTATAAGTTGGAAAACTAACTGAAAATTTGAAGTTGAAAATTTTGAAATTGGAATTGGAATTTAACTGAAATTGGACCCATCTAATTGTGACTGTTAACCATAAATATCTCGTATAATATTTTAAAATGTACTGTCTTCATGAATGTATGTACACATGTAAACATATACATATATATGCGTGTTCACTATAATTGATATAATTATAATTTACTGATGTACCATGGACTGAACAAAACTGAAATTTTGAAGTTTAAAAATTCCAAACTGAAATTTAACTAAAATTGTAATTGATTGGCTTCCAAAACTTGTCCAACACATTTGATTTTATTTCAATTTAATGGAAAAATTAATTTTTTTTTTAACTTTTAATTGAAATTCATCATATAATATGTTTAATTTTACTTTCTTACATGTACTAGTATACATGATTTACCTTGGTCTTGAGATTTCGTTCCATGAGTAGAAACTAATGTGGCATCACATAGCCCCCTCTGAGTTGATCACTGGTGCGAGCATTCCCTATCTATGGATCTAGGGACCACACAACAATAAGTAGAGTGTCAATCCACAATACATCAAAACCAATGACAATAAATATAGAATGTGAACAAGAAGTAATTCTAGCAACATTAAAATAAAACCATCAAACAACACAATAGTGATTATTCTCCATATAGAAATAATATAAGCATTCACGAACATGATAGTGCTTCCATGCAACAATGCAACCATATAGAAAAGAAATGCATATGGGCAGCTATCCAATCCATATGTAGATGTTTCAACCAGCCCAAGTGTGATACACTCATGCATGCTATAGACCAGTGCTATAATATGCATGCAATAGGGTCAATGTCAGTAGAGTACTTGGCAGCCGCCAAGATTTAAGAGCTACAACCATGGTCTCAACCTCACATATCCAAGATATTTAAATAACCAATAAATCCCTACATGTCATTCAACTGTACCTACCTTGTTAGCTTGGATTCAAGGGCATCTTCAATTCGCTCCATGTGTCATCTGCAATGACACAGGGTGACCTTTGATGGAAACCTATAATTACAGCATTATAGAAGTTTATCTTACATATAATTATGGTTGGGCTCATCCAGTACCAATGTAGCAGAATAATGACTTAAGGTTGACCCTTGATGGAAACCTATAGTTAAAAAATCATTTGATGCACTCCTAGAAGCTCTAACACAATTGATTACATTATTATACATGTGAGATCAATATAATTACTAGAATTTTTTTCTCCTCTAAACTCACTGGTCACTACAATAATCGTCTAGGTGGTATTTTTTCCCTTCTTATAACAACATTCTTGAACTTTCCTAACTTTCATTTGGGACATATTCCCATGCTAGTATTTTTTTTATATAATATATAGAACATAGATTTCAACATTTTGCAAACAATGCAATTTAGTAGCTGCTGATGCTTCTGTTTAATTTTCTGCTCAATCTCTGTCAATAATGGTGCTTGAAGGGATCTTTTTCTTTGATATTGAGAACCTGAATGTGATTATTTCAATTTCTTAAGGGAGGAACTGTTACAGCCATGACCATCAACATGGGCTTACTTTTGGGCTTTGTTCCGTCACACGATGCTCAGGTAAGAGAAAAGTTTTTGATGTCATTGTGGTTTATTTCGGTGCAGAGTGCATCTCTCTTTCTGCTTATAAAAGCAAAATACTTGATGTAATTTTGAGAGTTTATACTAACATGTCATTCTTACAATTTTTGTTGCCCCATACTTTTCTGCATTTGATACATTGATTGATTGGTTGTTTATTGCAACTATTTTAAGAGAATGTCTAATGGCATATAACTTCAATGCTATTGTTTACGTTGATCTTGATGTTCTGAATTTACTTATAGGTATCAGTAAAGTCGGCTCAGTTCCATGGAGAAGTTAAGTTCAAGAGAGGGACTTTTCAGTATATTGTTGATAAAATATCTGAGATAAAATAGATTAATATTATTGTTATTTTTCTGTCAAGTCTGGTTATTCGAATAATTAATAAATATATCAATTTACTTCTTAAAACATTGGTATTAGGAACATCAACCGTGGTGATTCTCTAAATTTCTAACTGTACAATGATAAAAAATCGTTTTACTATGTTTTTGTGTTCCTTTTTATCTTTGTTGCCAGATTATTCATGCATTTTGCTCCGCCTAAGCTTGAGTAACTTATTTCTGTAGTAGTTGTTCCTCTAACTCGTTTTGAGAGTAAGCAATATTGTAGCTCCTGGTTATTGCAGTGTTGACGAAGTTCAATGCCCCAAGAAAGTGCATGAGGAACCAGATTGGGCACGTTACCCCAGAGGTGCACTTTATGCATTGCAAAGTAAAGGACATCATCTGACTAAGGTCAAAAAATATACAACACTCATTTTTATGTGTTAATGAATTTGTATGATTTCTTTTTTACTTAGCAGGATGTGATCATAAAATGTATATTTTTCTCTTGCAATACGGATGTAAATCTTAATTGACATTGCTTTTCAGACCAATATGCCTATGTTGACCTACAGTGCTTGTTCTGGATACAAAATTTGTACTTATTTGTTTGTACTTACTAGTCCATGTATTTACTAGTGGATCTTGTAGAGCCAAAACTGAATGTTTTTATGTGATGCAATTGTTGGCATACAAGTTAAAGTTTGAAATGCTTCGAAGGATTACTCTGCCTCTCATCTTATCCATCAAAAATCTTCATATGAGGTTACTGCAATCTACTCTTTCATTAGCCAGTGATGTTTTCTTGTAGAAGGGATTTGTAAATGACAACTGCAGACTTCTGCTAGCTAGACCCTTTTCATGTGATTAAGTATCTTATTTCATTGTCTTTTGTTGCATTTTTTATGATTGAATTATTGAAATTCACATCCCTGAAGTTAACTGTAATTTGGTGCACTAGGGTTTCATCGGCTTCCTTTGTGGCTCAGAGGAACACAGTTCAGGACTTAGCTCTTCAGCAGCTGTATGTTAACGTGTACAAGTATATCATTATTCCTTGTATTATTGAATTTCTTGTGTTTTGAAAGAGAGCAAGTGCACCTTGAACAATTTCATATAATTAGTACATAGCTTAAAACTATCAATTTGTGGCTCAGAGGAACACAGTTCAGGACTTAACTCTTCAGCAGCTGTATGTTAACTTGTATAAATATATCATTATTCCTTGTATTATTGAATTTCTTGTGTTTTGAAAGAGAGCAAGTGCACCTTGTACAATTTCATATAATTAGTACATAGCTTAAAACTATCAATATATCATGACGAAACAAAGCCAAATTTGTGTATGTTTTGCATGTTAAAATCTATTCATACATGATTATTGCTAGTGCTGTCCAACATATTATTTCTAATTATGTTTCTAAGGGTTCAAAATGTTTGGATTATATTTTGTGATTGTTTCTACTATGATAATGCTGATAACATGCTAGAAATCATGTAGTCAGACTGCAATTTGATTAATGGTACACATTATGTCTCTAAGAAGTATGGAAGCACACGTTTTTTAGTTACAAAAGGAAACTTGAAGGGCAGGGTAGTGATAAAACCACTAGCCTTTACACAGTTGCACTATATCCAAAGGAAGAGAGGAAGGATAGACAACTTTATGTTGACAGGACAGTCCCAGAAAAGTGAATATATCAACTTTCAAGTAGTTATTCGTCATGAGGTGTCATTGCAGAAGTGTGAAAAGATTAGTTGAGGAGAGTGAGCATGTGTGACACAATATTCAATTATTACACATGCCCATCCAATGAAGAGACCATGAACTTATGCAGATGCAGCAGCGGATTGGCCATTTAGATGAGAACATTTGCCAAGTTGGAGGCCTTCATAAATTGTAATTGAGACCATACATACAGAGCAAACCTGCAAGATGTGAATAGATGAACAACAGTGTGGATTTGCCTTTTATTTAAGTTGTTCCTCTTTTGCATGATAATAGGCAGAGTTAACCTGCTGGTAGTCAACAGGGTTACCATTGCAATTGAGGAAGTCAACAGTGTGGATTTTATCTTTCATTTAAGTTCTAAGCATGATCCCATGAAGATAGAAGCATTAAACTTTAGTGTGCAATACAGACATGCACTTGTAAATTTACCAATTTGAAACTTTGCATACAAACCATCTTTCAAGGTGAAAATTTCAATTATAAGTCTGCCAGAGGCCATCGAATAAGCTATGTTATAAATTTAGAATTGGATAACGCCTGTACTACTTATACTAGGATGTGTTACTTTACAGTTTATTGCAACAATTAAAATGTTTGACCTGCAGCATGACATACAAAGCAAACTAATTTTGTCTAGTGTGATATGTATTATAAGTCAGAGGTACTACATTTTCTTTAATTATATTCCTTGTCTTAAAGCATGTTTAGTTATCTAATAGATTTGCATTTTTTTTTATGAACAGGTTGGCATAGCTTACCTTTTAGCCTTAGAAAGGGTAAATGATAAGACTATATCCCCTGAAGATAACATTGAACTTGATCGGTAAGCTCTTCCGAAATAGTGTCTTTAAAATTGAATTCAAGATTCTCTAATGGTTAGTTTCTCTGTTACAGTTATGATTTCTTGATTTTATTGTGAGGACAGACTGCTTTGAGAAATTTTTTTGCTGATTTCTGTAGTTCCAATTTTATTTTTACTACAGAGTCATGTTTTTGTCTAGGACAAAAGTTCTACAACATCAAAAGTATTAGCAATAGGTTTAGCACAGAGCTAGTTGGTGAATGGAAATATGGAAATCTGCTGATACAACATGGGGATAAGTCTATGTGCCTCAGCCGGCAAATCTCACAACTTCACAAGGTTGTGTGCCTACGCCAGTCTGGAAAGGAAGAACAAATAACTATAGAGAAGCAGACTTATAGATAAGCATTTCAGTAGCCGAGTCTTTAAGACTTGATGCAGCATGGATTAGATGTGATAGACAAAGTATAAAATATGAACATACTAATGTTTTTCAAAGAAAGAAAACTAAAATTAACCATGATCTGCTTTATTTTATCATATTATTTGCATCACATACCTTTGTCAAATTGCAAACTTAGCTTCTGTAAATGCTTAGAAGATGCAATTTATGAAAAAACTTCCTATAAATTTACATTTGTCAATGTGTTTATTTTTAAATCTATGCTCAAGTTTTTAAATTTCCTCCCATTTTGCATGATACGGGTAAGATGTAGTGTTCTGAACCAATCCTGGTATATGGAACAAGCTTCCTCCCCTGATGCTACATTGACACAAACCGATTCGTGTCAACTTGTGGCACGGTCCCATTACTGAACTATTCCAGTCTAGGACTTTAAGCAGTTATGTGCTGGTCCTTTTTAGACTTTGGCTATGTAATTAATTTTAGAACCTTTTTGACTTGTGCCATAACAAGCTCTTGCTAACTTACATCATCCAGGTTAATTGAGAATGGATATTTACTTTTGAAAAATGGTATTCTGGATCAGTCAGCCATTTTGCTTTCAAAGTATGGGCATCTTACATGGATTGACTGTAAGGTAATTCCAAATGGAGCAAATGGAGCTCTATTTTTGTTTGAGTTTATATTTGTTATAGTTCTACAGTACTAGATGCAACTTAGTTTTCTGCTGGATGATCTTTTCCTATTATATGAGTCCTCTAATTATGACATTTTCTCTATTAAAGAATCAATTGTATCTGGTGAAAAGGCAGACATTTGGAAAGTAGATAGAAGGACAAAGTGAGGGAGTAACAAGGTTAAAGAAGGGAGCATAGGAGGCCACAGAAACAGGAGAAAAAAGGGATTTATCTTTATGTTATCTCAAAACCTGGAGTTAGTTTTAAGTAGAGAGCTTTGGTTAGTGGAGTTTGAAATGAACAATCCTATCGCTTCTTACTCTTATTTTAGTGGGTACACACAACAACTAGGGATTTAGAACAAAATTAGCATATTGTACCCTTTGATACCTAGTTTAATATTGATGCTTTTACTTTTTAAACCAGTGTCTTCAACATTTTATTGAAACAACTTGTTGATACTAATTGAAGTCATTTCTGTTTCAATGGCTTTATCTGCTAACTGCTTTTGTTGGAATAGACAAGGAAACACGACGTTGTCTACTTCTCAAATTTGCAAAATGGACAATGTCAGCGATCCCACGGACAAACTACATACAAGATTTTGTTGGCATTTTCAGGTTTAAAGGAACCTCTAATAAGAAATTCTGGATACAATACTCGTGTTTCAGAATGCACGGAAGCAGCAAAAATTCTTTTAGAGTAAGATACTTTGCCAAGCATTATGTGGTATTGTATAATGATATTGTGAACCATGTGAATTGTGAATGTGGATGTCGGGTTTATTTCATAAATATCTTAGTTCTACATGATTCGTTTTTCTCTGCAGAAAGATACATTGTTTTCTAAGGAAAATTCTACTTGCATGTATTCATGTGCCCCTAATTTGACTTTTAGCAATTTAGGAGGAATATCTTAGTGTTTTGGAAGACTTCTGTATTGTCAGTAACCTATGATTAAATGTACCCTCTCTTTCCCCTTCTTTCATCTCTTTTCTTACAAGATCATTTACATCAACTGATGCTAGAATCTTCCTCTTCTCTTATTTCCTTGTCTCTCTCTCCTACATCCTTTTCTTCCTTCTTCCTTCTTCTTCTTCCTTCTTCCTTTGCTATCTTCTCTCTTATGTTCTAACAAATGAAGCTTCTTCCCCGTGAGTGTCCCATCCTATTGGATCCTCGAAGAACCATTGAGGCAATCTCAGTGATGTTTGGTACCTCCCCTATAACAAAAAGCAACTCCTTCCATTGGGCACTGCTCTGCACATCATGATTTCCACACTTTGTAGTCCTCATTGCAATGTAGGTTCTTGTCTTATTTTAAGGGTGCATCTGAACATGCACAACATCAAGATTAGTTTGTATGAAAGCATCCTTGGACTTGCATTGTATATTGATGGAAGATATTTGTTAATCCAAGAATTTTCATCTTCCTAGCATCTGGAATGAAGGCTGTATTTTGCTGTCAAAATGTAAGAGTTGAAGATTCATCAAAGACCAGACCAGATCAATGAAGTTATGAACTTTGTTATATTTACTTATTCTCATTGATTAAATTTGTCAATTTTTCCTAGTCAAGTATGGCCTAAAAATTTATCCTCTTTAAAAGTTCTACATGATGACATTATGTGTTTGATAATTCCTTTAGTAGATGAAGCTGTATTTAAAGGTTAGCAAGAAATACTGAATAATATTACTTAGCTTGTTATGCCCTTGAAATTTGCTGTCTTAAGAGCTAGCTTTAATATCTTTCTGAGATTCTGTAAATAAGGATAGCTCAAAGCCACATTAAAACTTTCTTTCATTTTCCATCACCCATCTTATGCAACAAATTTTTAAATACAAACCTCGCGAAGTCCTTTAGTCAACTTCAGTTGTTGGTCTTTTCTATACCAGAATATATATGGGCATCTTGATGTAGGGTATACTTCCAATTATTGATGGTGGAGGTGGATAAGTATGTTTCCGTGCACCAGACATGCAATTTGTATTCTTGATTTGGTAGTATGCATACATACATGACAAACATCTTAGCATTATCATGATGTTCCATATTGTATGGTAAATGTTCTTGAATGAGACAACAAATCCTTGCAGAACAATCTAAAATATTTAATTAAACTTACAGCCGTTCAGATGTACATTAATTCTTTGGAAGTCATATAGTTACTTCTTTGGAAGTCATATGTTTCAGTGTTAATTCCACATTTACAGTGCTGCAGGTGATGGATCCATGGAACCTCTTCTTTGCAACGGTAAGAAAATAATGTTTTAGGGAAGGGTGGATTATTTACCTGGAGAATATAATTTATCACATAATATTAGCTGATTTTGCTTTTTACAGTTGATCCAGTCTTCTTTGAAGCACACAAGGTATGCTGTTTTACTTCTTTTTTTTTTAATGATATTGGTCATTAATAATTATTCCTGACAACTGCAATTTCTGTTTTTCTTGAGATATTTCATGAAAACAATGAACCTCATTCTTAAGTTTCTTAACATAATTAAAAGAAAACCTAAATTTTAATTTTAATTAAAAGAGCAGCATAGCACATGAGGTATAAACCTATGCAGAGTTCAATGGTGTCATAAATTTCATACAGACGGCGCAGATGGTTGTGACTCCTGGTCCATTGCTCTTTATAATATTGGCAAAGCATTTTTCTCATAATGTGCTAGGGCATTTTTTGATTGCATATAGAACTTGGCTAAAAAAAATGTTTAGTGGTATTAGTTCAACATCACAGTGGGAAAATTCTCCATGATGCTGTTCAAATACTCATCACATAAGGTGTATTGTTATTGTTATTTGACTGGCTTTTTTTACCTTTACAGGCATTGAGTATCTGATTACTTTTGAAAATCTGTCCTCGATATTCTGAAACTCTGGTATTTTAGCAATCAATAACCATGGTCACCTCTATTTCCTTCTCCCTAATTACTAATCTAACATATTCTAATAATATGAAGCAGTTAATAACTGCTGTTTCCTAGAAGGTATAGTTCTTATTCTTTGAATCTAATATCCAAGTTTTGCCTTTTGTTTGGTATCTCCCCATAGTTCCATATTATCAATAATCAGTCTATTTGATTGTTTTTTAATTGATAAATTAATATTTGGCATTTAGAATAAATCAGAAACTGAGTAGTTTATGGCAGATTGGACAAAATAACATTTTAAGGCAACTTGCATTGTTACTCTTAGTTTGCTTAGGAAATGAAAAAAGAATAAACTGTTTGATATGATAACCTAGAGTTTTCTTATGGTTTTTTAAAGTTACTTCTCTTATCCATTTTCAGTATTTGTTAAAGCCTAATACAGCAAAAAGAGCTCTTCACTACTTCTCAGAAAATAAGCGGGTTAAAGAAGGTTGTTTCTCTTACCCATGTCTACCTTGTTTTTCTTCGGTGTAGCAGTATTGTCCAAATAATTATTCATGAGATCCTAGAACTTATTTTATGCAATTAATGAAAATCGTCATAATGAAATAAAAGATTAAAGAGACAATTTATAAACTTGATCAAGTGAAATCAACGAGTGAAGATGCAATATGGTACTTGATACATGAAATTGCATTACATTGAACTTCCTATAGCTATGCATTACCTGTTGCAGTCGCAGTAATGTCTGCAATATATTTTTATGCATTTTGGCAACTTACATTCATTTTTGTTAATTTTAGGACTTGAGGCATGGGCTTCTGGAGATTTGGAAGATTTTGGGAGGCTTGTATCTGCTTCTGGTCGCAGTTCTATTGAGAATTATGAGTGTGGTAAATAAATACTTAAATCGATACCAACTTGTATTATTTTCAACTCTTTGCTGATCAATATTTCTTGCCTGTTATGCATGCTTTCTCAGTATGCAACTATTAAGAATATTTGATGTAGACCAAGATATCCTTGTAGCCCTCACCTTCTTTACGTGTTGGTGGCATAAAATGGATAGATAAATCTGATTAATTTCTTTCAGAGAAAAGATGTGTTGGATTAAAATAAAAGAGGAAGTGAAAATAAAAGGATAATGTGTTGCGTGAAAAAAAAAATATATTCTGATCACAAATAGGATTTAGCTGCAACTAGATGGAACCTGAAATATTTAATTTGTTTGAAAAAGTAATAGTTAGCATAGGATAGATGTAGAATACAAACATGATACCCGAGCTTTTAGCCAAGGACCAAGCTATGCTATGTATCTCTAATGAAGACCAAACCAGAGAAAGAATTAAACTAAGCTGAATCTTTCCCCTAGGATCCTTAGTGCTTTCCTTTTCCCTTTATCTACTTCATGCTCTTTTATGTGCCTCTTGAGGGAGAAACTCAAGAGATTTGTTGTTGAGATCTCTCTCTCTTTATCCTCCATATCGATGCATGTTTGAGGTTGAAAATTCATTGCACATGTGCTGTGTCAATAATTTCCAGAACTTTGCTTAGTTGTGTATGATAGTTATTCTTAGTCAATGTTATTCTTAGTCAATGTTATTCTTTTTATGTTTACTTTTCTAATTTATGTAACCAATTAGACACGGTATGTATCTTCCAGCTTATGGAAGTGTTGAAAGATATTAGAGTTAATGGGTTAGATGGTGTAGTTGTGTCTAGGTCCATGCTGGTACTTTAGATTTAGAGCTCAATCAAGACTTGTATGTATACCCATGTAATTGTTGGGACCTACGCGTACGGGCTAGAGGGGGGTGAATAGCCCGTCACCCCCAATTCGTCGTCTTCGTCTTCCTACGAGGTTAGTTTGCACAGCGGAATACAAATAACGGAAACTAACACAAGGAAGAACAAAGCAAACCAAACAACACGGCGATGTGTTGACGAGGTTCGGAGATGAAACTCCTACTCCCCGAGTTCTTAAGGCGAACCACTCCTCGATCCGTCGGTGGATGAGTCCCCGGAAAGCCTCCGGCTAT
>JBBPFQ010789175.1:506-24213 GCA_037974815.1 Kaempferia elegans
TTGATTAGCAATAAAATTATTATTTTTAGATAATTTAATAGTGTTGGAATGAAAAAAAAATTATATCCATAGTTTTAGAATTAATGTTTTATTTGATTCTTATGTTAGAATTGTATAAATTTATCGGTAAAAAAAATATGAATAAGATAAAATTCTTTTTAAAGTTTGCTTATCCTATTCTAGAAAAAAAAATTATAAATTAAACTAATTATTACATAGATGGGTGGAAGGATAAAATTGAGATTAATAATTTCACCGAGAATCTTTAAACAACGGAACCGGCTCTGTCTTTACTTGAGCACTCGAGGTGCTTAAAATAGCTCCGGGTAACTCTTCTCTTCTGTACTTATTTGTATATCTTTAATAAAAGAAAAACTATTTGTATGGGGTTTTAAATTAAAGAGAGATGCTTAGTTGAGTTACAAAAGTGATTCATTTTACATGAGGACGGATCTTCTTAAGCGTTGTCTTGAGCGCTACCCCAGCCCAAATTTTTTTAATTATTTATTGTAAGATTTTTTTAAAAAAACTTAATCCACCCCTTCTACGATCATTTGAGAAGATATAAATTAGAAAGTCATAGTTACTAAATATGGAGAGGGTATTTTTATTCAACTTTACCGAGATTCGAATCTTTACTCTATAGTAATAATTTTATCCCGCACTAGCTAACTCAACTCTACTCCGGGGACTCATCCATGATCTTACAAGATTGATAGAGAGACTTCAAATAATGTAAAATCATCTAACTAGCCTTGCATTTGTTATACATGAATAACCAAATTGGCACACGAGCAGCTATAAGGATACGAACTCTCGAAGCATTTGTGTATATTGCAAGAGAAAATCTTATTTTAAGGGACCTTTAGGTATATTCGAAACCCAAAAGGTGTAAAGTAAAAATATGTATTTTTTCAATTGCATCCTGCTGCTTTATGATTCGTGCACAAATATATAGCCGGTGAAGAATAGAAAAAGATCCGTGCGGAGCTCTTCCTCTCCTTGACCACACACGCCTATCACTTCGCTTCTCGGGCCTCTGCTCTCGTGAGCGAGCGAGCGGGCGGGCGGGCGATCCCAGAGGCGGCTTTGGGTTGAGGATTGGCGAACGCAGGAGGAGGAGGAGGAGCGATGGTTTCGTCTTCCCCTCCCTTGGGTTTCATCTTCAAGGCGCCGAACCCGGGTATTTGCCTGCCTCCGCCTGCGCTCGCCCCTGGACTCGGCGGATTGGGCGGTTCTTCTCGAATCCCTATGTTTTCCAAGCCGTCCGTCCGTGCGTCTCTTGATTCTTCATGGGCTGGAATCGAAAGGTCGCATCATTCATATGGAGCTCTCCGTCCTGGAAGAAATATCGTAATCTCTTAGCTCGTGAATCGAAAATTGTTTTACTTCTAGATGGATTGATCGTCCTCGGGATATGTTATCTAGGAAAATCTTTTTGATAAACTGATTTGGGTTGTTCTGGTACCATCGACCCCAATAGAGTACATGTCAAACAGCTCTTTGTAGATCCAAATTTAGTGCATTTAGAATGCAGAATTACCTACACTATGAACTTCCTGACAGAATCTTCCTCCCCTTGTCCAAACTTACTGCATTCGAGAGAAATTATGTCTATATAATATGAGAGCTCTCTAAATCCTCCCTTAGACTTTTCTCTCAGCATCAATGGAAAAACTCACCTCAACCTCTCTGGACAACACAAGCACTCGAGCTCTCCCCTTCAGAAGAAAATCCTCTTCTCTACAAGCAATTTGGTGTCCCACAGTCACTATACACACTTTAAGGCATGCTTGAGGTTCTAGAATGTTCTCAAGGTGACAAAATCTATGCCCAACTTGTTACAAGTGACATGCGAACAAATTTCCACTGGAAGAAACTTCATAAATAGGATTTTAAGTCTGCTTGGTTGCAGCTGAGCCATTTTTGTCAGGCGTCGCTGGGAAGCTTCTTGCTGGACCGAGCTGGCCCAGCATTCTAGCTATCCCAGGGAATGGACTACTATTCTTCAGAGATTGGTACCGATATTTGTTAGTTATGCTTGTTAAATTGTTGATCCTTATTTATTTAAATGGATGAAAAATTTGAAGAACATTTATCAGTATTTGCCCAATCCGCTTTTTTACATTAACATAAACTGACTGTTAGAAGCATGTAATGGAGGAGGGTCAATGGTGGATTATTAGTCTGGTAATGGATTCACATAGTAAAATAACCTTTTTTTCTCTGTGGTGCAACAATAACTTTGATTTATAAAAGATGGTTTATAACTCTTTCTCCAAATGTTGCTTGAATATATACATTTATACCTCTTAAGTATAACATGTCTATCCTTTCATATTCTTAGATAAAAAATGAAAAATTCTTTGCCATGCTTTAATGGTTTACTAACTGAACCTTTTTCTCTTCTTTGTTTGACCGTATGACCGTATGACCGTATAGGGACACTGTGGTTTTACTAAAGGAGATAATGATGACGGTGATAATTGGAGTATTGAACAGAGAGATGGTTTATTTTCATCTGGGTTATCGGAAGAAAGTGGTCTCCAAATTCCAACTCAAGCTCAGACTCTTGTTGAAGGTTCAGCCACAGTGGCTGTTTCGGAGTACAAACCAACTCCAGATATTGATTATCTAATGGTAGTGTCTTAAACAAGTTGAAACTTTGATTACTTTATATCTCTGAAGATTATCTGTTTTTTATGCATAATTTTTTACTTCAACAATATATTGGTCAACTCTACATTAAACTTTAATCATGTATCTAATTTACATGGTTGTCATATCAAGGTCCGTATTGTGAACGTATAGAATCATAAATCATAAAGTTCTTATAAAAGATATCAAATATTTAACAAAGAATTCTACTTATTCAGTATAGTTTTAATTCAGTAACAGGACCAAAAATAGCAAATTTTTCAAATTTTTTTTTGCCATAAGTCAAACAAAATGAGCAATTCTATAAGGTTGAATAAAATTTGATTGACCATTTGTTAAAATTGCCGTGCTTAATGTGTCTTTTCAATTTTTTTTTAGAGTTAAAAATTGGATTAAAGGAAAAGATTGACCACTACTTATACTTAATAAGTATATTTTAAAAAAAATCTCATGGCCCTGCAATCATCACATCTCTAAGAATTTAAGGGCTTGTAAACATGTTACCAAAGTGACTCCGATGCAGAACTAACGAATCTTATTTTTAATGTTCTTAAAAGTGTATTTCTTTTCTATCCCGGTATTGCATTCAGAATCTCTAGAGTGCGATGGTTCGTTTGAATTAATGGATAGGCAATGCTCGATTGACATTTTTTTTTCTTCCAAAATTGGATATTAGTTGAATAAGTATTTGACCCAAACTAGGTTATTAGATGGAAGTGTAGTAACTCGAGGAGTGAGTAAGGTAAAAAATGAACCAGAAAGTGCTTTTACTCTATAGTTGTTCTTTCCAAATGAAATGTGCTTACCTTTCTCTCCTTCTAGTGATTCAAATACATAAGCATTCTAGGCAATGGATAGATATAAAAAAGGAGACTGACCACCAGATGGCTGATGACTAAACTGCGCGATTTCACCTTTTCTTGTTCCGAAAGACCAACGGTTTGTTTGGGATTCATTCTCAGTCATTTGATGAAGGGAATTCACCTTCATAGGATAAAACATCCTATGATGCAGCTATGTTTAAATGCATAAAAAATTTATGCAGCTTCTTTGTCTCACATTCCTTAGCACACTTAGTAGCAGTTTCGTATCCACAGGGGCATTAGAGTAGTTCTTCGACTTATCCCACAACTCCTTTAGCTGGAGTTGTACTCTGTCGTCATCATCATCTATTGTCTTAAAGTGGTGATGATGGCCTTATTCTGGTGGACTCGAAGAATGTTACCTTGGGAGGAATAGTCCTTCAGATTGCCCCATAATATTTTCACCTCCACAAGGATAGACAATACTCTTATTGAGTCTTTCCTTCACAGAGTTGGACATCCATGCAACTGCGATAGCATTACAAGGTCACACCTCATACTCTGGAGTATTCTCCTCCATCTTTTCCATCAAACCATCAACCAATGTCAGTTTATTCTTGGCTTGAAGAGCATGCCGCATGACTTTGGGATCAAGTAAGACAATTCTCCCCATTACGGAGACACAAACTAAAATGACTCCGGGGTTCTTTGACAAATTGAGGAATAATGGGAAAGGAGAATTGATTATGCTTTTTCATTATCCATGGTCAATTATCTTTTCTCTCCCACAGTTTAAGACTATGATATTACGTAAATTTAGAGGATTTAAGGAGAGAAGCAAGAATACAAATTGACAAAATGGTAGAAATGTAGGAAGAAAGAAATGAATTAGTAACAGATTAATTGGAACTTCTGATTTGCTCCTTTGCATTATGTCCCTCTTTTTATATAGAGATCGATGTCAATGAGAATGACTGCCAACATTCCAAAAGGGTTGCCACTTTACAAAAATTTACTATGTTCTACAATCAAATGAAGTTGCTATCATTACTATAAAAACGACAAGTTTCAACTTGCACTATGCATGTTTGACAACTTTTACTATTCATTAAGTCTTTGTGGTCATTTTCTCCAATTCTATGTTACAAAATTTTCTTTTCCTATACATCTTGACTTTGAGTCTTAACTCTTCAATCTTTATACTTTTATCATATTACATAAAATTCATCCATTCTTTTATGATTTTGATTTAATTTTTTAATGTATTGAGTTTAATTTAATTTCACATTAGGTTATATTTACCTTTAATAGATTACATTTAACCTAATGAGTTTTCATTTAATGTTTAGAATCAAATAAATAAATTTTTTTTATCAAATTGTACAGAATTGGATTGAATTGTCCCATCTTTTTTCATTTCCAATTCATAGGTAAAGATCATATTGTTTTACTATATGAATTGTAATATATCGTATGATATAGATCATTAATTGTATAATTCTGAAAATGGAAACAATGACAAGCTCTAGGTTATTCCTTTTTGTCATTGTTGACTAGATTCATACATTGAATACAGAATGTTGAATTGGAGGAAGCTTACAAGTCCTACTTGAAGAATATAATATATGCTGATTTTTTTGCATGCATATTCTTTCCTTCCTATCATGGAGTTGAGGGAAAATAAAATGTTATGGTTTTGCATTCTAATGTTGATAATGTTTTCCAGGAGCTTTTGGCTATTCAACAGCAAGGACCCAGACCAATCGGATTCTTTGGGACACGTAATATGGGGTTCATGCATCAGCAGCTTATTGAGATTCTCAGCTATGCCATGGTTATAACTGTAAGGTCTTCTCATGACTGCTGTTTCGTGCTATCTCAGGTTTTCTCCAAATTTCATGTCATTCTAGTGCTCTATTAATTCCTGAACTTTATAATTCCACTGCAGAAGAACCACATTTTTACTTCAGGAGCTTCTGGGACTAATGCAGCTGTTATCAGGGGTGCTTTAAGAGCAGAGAAGCCAGAATTACTAACTGTGATCTTGCCCCAGAGCCTGAAAATGCAATCACCTGACAGTCGGGAGTTGTTAGCTAAGGTAAGGCGTGAGGTTCTCAGTTTTCACTCATGTATCATTCTTATGTTTTCTTGTTTCTCCCTGCATGCTTTTTGTGCCTTCCCAAAATGTTTGCATTTCGTGCAAACAACCTAATATAGTATGAATGTTCACTTTCTAAATCATTCACTATTCATAAGTAGAGTTACAAAGGTTTTCGTCTCAAATTAGCAAAAGCGAATAGATTGTTAGTTCGAGAATTTTGGATATAAATTGCAATATATCATCCTTCAATTAGTGAATATTCTCTCATAGCGAATTGATAGTTACTACAGAAATTAGCATATTTTTGTTTTAAATTAGTAAAAGTGAAATTTTAATTGAAGGTAAAGAGGGTATGATGATTATTTTAAAGATTATGACATTTGATAATAAACACAATAGGAGTATCCATTTGAAGATCTTGAAAATAAATGGTGCTGTTTATTTCATAGTATTTCTTCAATTTAAGAGGATTTGAACTCACTATATGCTCTAGTATAATTTTAAATATGATTACTTAACTAATAGCCAACAATCAAGTTGATGAGAAAGGATTCAATCTAGATGTTTTACACTATTGACTCCTAGGAATTTCAATTTGCAAATAAATTATCATATTATCACTGAATCATGTCTTATTGTGTGGTGGGAGATCTTGAGTTACATGAGAGGGACTTGTTGTAACACCCAAATTTAGTCTCACATGGTGAGTTGTGGGCTAATAGACGAGGCTTGTAAACTTAAATGAGGTAGCTACTACTAGATTGTGCTTGAATATTTTAGACTAGTGGTTAGATGTAACAAGTTAATGGCCCAACTCTCTGATCTATGCTGTTCATGACAATTGGCATTGGAGCAAACATGGTTAGTTATGGGCTAATAGAGAATCTTTATAAACTTAAATGAGTTGTCTAACTTGAGCTTAAGCATTTTAGACCAATTGTTAGGTCTGACAAGTCAATATCAAAGTTACGAGTCAATTTAGTTTTTGTTGTGGAATAATTGTTTTATACTTGCTACAGCAAAAATTTAAGTTGGCCAGTGGCCGAACTCATATCTTGGTCAAATCATTTTCTGTTATTTATATGGACCCTGATGGAATCTGTTGGATCACTGAAACATCATCTTAATTTGTTAGAATCACCGGGTTGAAAGTTCAGGGCACTAGGTTGCTACATTGAAATTTCTTATTGCATGATGATTGTCGGTTTCTTTACTGTGGTTGAAATAAGTGGTAATCACCTGTAGGGATACCCTTCTGTTTTGCATGGAATATCACCTGGTAATTCGACAAACATTTTGTGTCGCTTCAAGAGAATTTGAAAAATAATGTTGTATAACATTACGACACTCCTACAATCATCTTGACTAAGTTGATAATTTTTCTTTCCTTTTAATTCATAAATGCATCTATTTGATTTTTAGCTAAACTTAATTCTGGCCAATCTTCTACATGCTAATATCTCTCAGTTAGTGTACCAGTAACTTTCTCTTTCCTTCTCATTTCCAAGAATAGGAAGTTACACATAATAAAAGTTCAATAGATACTTTGTAGCATCTGTGCTGCCTTACTATTAATTTGCTTCATTCTCTAACTTCCTCTACGAGCAATGGACATTAATCTATTGTGTTTTAGGATGTGACGACTTGTAAGCACTTTTATGGTAGCCCTTCCTTCCTGATATACAGGTTTATTTTAGGCATTCTCTTCAACCTGGCTCCTATGTCTTTTCGATTCTACATACCAAATTACCAAGTCTGTAAATTGTTTTGTTTTCTATTTTTGGTAACTTAATGCTTTACTTGAAGTGATGTGGCACTGAAATTATTGATATAGTTTATTAAGTTAAATAGAAATTCAAGTAAATTGATTAATCAGCAATCTTATCTTCCAAGTCAAAATAACATGGTATATCATCAGAGAGCATAATTTGAGTGCTGGAAATATTTCTACTGGATCGTTTTGAACATATTTTACTGCTTAAGTGATTTTGTTTTCAGCTTCTTACATTAATTGTTTGATTGAATATTGACGTTGATATTATTATTGTATTTATTCAATATTTTTTAGGTTCGAAATCTGATCGAGAAACCTGAAAATGATCAGTTGCCATTAATTGAAGCTAGCAGGTTTGTTTCTACTATGTTTCCTTACATAAGCATTTAATTAACCCACCTTTTATTTTATTTCAAAGTTTTTTGTTGATTGCACTGATTCAGGAAATTTAGTGACAATTCACAAATACAGATCATTTTAATATTGTTGAACCAATCGATTGATTCACATTCTACTACATTTGCTGAAAATGGTCATATTTCTGTAATTTCATAATTTTGTTGTGAAAATATTAACAGTACAACTAACTGTAGATTGTTCTATAGCATTTTATTAGTACCTGGTATGCATAATTCCACTACATCCGGTTTCAGTCACTTGTCTCTCAACATTATCATTTTAAATTTGCTTTTTTGTTCGTGTTGTTCTTCACATTTATATTATCTGGAGCGTTACGTTGATTTAGTTATAGGAAAAAAAAAATCAATAGGGTGAAAAGATTTTGTATAATCAGACAAAGCATCGAATCTCAAATTTTCACTTCTATTTTTTATCTTTTAAAATCCATCGTTCAGTTGAGATATTAGAAATCTGTAGAACTAACTCGATAGCACATGTATTTTTGTTCTTTCCAAATTGCTGATCCCTTCTGTGCGAAGTTGCTGTATCAGCAAGAAAGACAAGTGTTGAATTCTACACATGGTTGGTCTCATAAGAACCACAAAGGAAATAATTTTCTTTTTGGTATCTCTCAAAGTACAATGCATTGGTACTGATGCTTCTATCAATTGATTCCATTAGCAAAACCGAAAGGCAACGATTGCGACTTAAGATTGTTTGATAATTTCTTGTCCGAAAATGGAATTGCTCTAATGTTTTTGTTTATTTCGTCAATAGGTTGTGCAATATGGATATCTTATCGAAGGTGCAACAAGTTATATGCTTTGCATTTCACGACAGCAAATTGCTCATGGAAACATGCGAAGAAGCTAAGAAACTTCGAAAGATTGTGACGCTATTTTATCTCGATTGATCTCCATGGCCGGAACACATTTTAGTATATACTGTCTATAGGATGACAGATGAGAGTCATTCGATTCTTCTCTTCTTTTTTATTTCTTCCTCCTTCCTACTTCAGTGTTTGATAGGTAGCTGGTTCTTTTCGGTGCAAAAGGAATTGCTTGTTGCTTTCATTCTTAGTAGAAAAAAATGAGTTATCAGGGAAATGATCTGCGGTATCAAAAATGAGGTGAAGTGGTAAAGCACGGAATGAATATTTTAAAAGTAGGCTTCTAAGTGCGTATAAGTTATGTTTCAATTTCACTGGATAGGTGAAGCAGGAGGAAAGATGATTTATCTCCCGAATTAGTCGTTTAAAATTTAAACATTTAAATTATATATATAAAAAAAAAAGAGAAATAACATAATCAGATTTCTAGATGGTTAAAAAGTACCACTGAAAGCTAAAGAGCATGGTTGACAAATAAATTTAACTAATTTTTATATAAAAATTATTTATATATAAATCTATAAACAGACACCAAGATAAATCAATTTAAGCATGACAATAATTTTCTGAAATTGATTTAATATAAATTATAAAACTTAATTTATCAAACTAATTATATTAAATGTACTTTTGCTGCTAAATATTTATTTTCCATATGATTGGCAAAGCAGTTTGAAACAAAGGACTAAAATTGAAAGGGTAAAAATAAAAAAAATAAATGATTACGATTAATCTAGCTACTTTCTGTAGTAATTTTAATTAAATTAGCCCTCAAAATTATAGTGCGGTGAAAGGATGTTAAGTTATCATCCAGATATTCATAATTTTATTTTCAGTCATGTTAGAGATTTTTTTTTCTCCAAATGGAACACATAATCATAGGATATTGGGCTTCTAGATCATCTATCAAGAACGCTTCCCGGTTTAATCTAGTTATCAATGAAAAACTTCGTGAAGTCGGATCGATCATCCCAGATTTGTTGTTACTTGTTTATATATTTTTTTAATTAAATTAAAATAATTTAAATAAGTTGAAATAGAATATTATTATATTCCACGTATAATAATTTTAATTAATTTATAATAATTTTACTTTATATTATATGATTTTAAATAAAAACAAAAAAAATATCTTTTTCATATAAGATTTGCTATGATAATAAAAATAAAGGACGTTATTTTAATTTTTTACCCTATTCAGCTGGTCAGATTAGCTGATTAGGTAAAGAGATAAATTATAAGATTGAGTTTATAGCCGCTCAATAAGGATGGTGTTTTTTTGAAAGTGTGCGTCCAATAGGTCGGGTGGAGGGAGCATTTTGAAATTTCCCATTTATTTTGGTCCCCTGGCTAATTGACCGGCGGCCCTCCGCATCCTTATCCCTCGTTCGCTTCGCTGCTTAGTGCCTCCTTCTCCAGTTCTCCTCACCATCGACCGTCGGCCGTCAGCTTGTGGCCTCGGAACGGAGTCGCCGGCCACCTCATCCGACGAAGGCAGTAAATTTTGCCTCGCAACGTCGCTTCCCCTTACTAGTCCAAGTCAGTTTCCTCCTCCAATTCTTCTTCCTCTTTCACTTTTTTTTTCTTCCTCTCCTACGTCCGATTTCCGTCTGAGGAAGACGAGTCCATCTCGTCGGACTTGTTCTCATTACCTTAAATTCATAACAGATTTTCAATAGATTATATGTTGCAGCCTGAGTATCTAGATACCAGGGATCACTGTAGCTCTCAAAACCTTGACATGATATTTCTTTGTATACAAGTAGTTGGTTTCTTGGCATTGGTATTTGAAGGAAATTTCTCTGGATGGCCTGAGATTTTGCATTTCTATATATGAAGGTTTAGATGGAGTCGCAATTCGCCACACTTCTGGCAAGGCAATGCCTTGCTCCACCGCAGATTTCCGCAAAAATCATGCAGACCTCCCCAACAATGAGAACTATGCTTCGTTTTCGTTATTTCATGCTCAAGCCGATGTCTCTGAATAGAAAGATCTGTTCTTGTAGACTGGGAAGTGATTTGGCAGACAAGAATGGTGTGGATGACCAAAATGAGGATAATTCACAGTGGCAATTGGAGTTCCTAGGAGAGATTCCTTCATCTAAGACTCAAACACCTCTGAAGAAGGCCCGGGAAAGATCAAGACTGCTGAATGATGCAGAGAGCATGGATTGGTGTGTCAAGGCGAGGAAGATCGCATTGAGAGCAATTGAGGTGAGGGGCTTGACTAGTTCAATGGAGAAAATGGTGGTTCCGAAGAAAAGAAATAGGAAGAAAAAGGTCAAATCTAGCAAACAAGAGAAGAAGATTAATGTTGAAGATGCCTTGGATGATTTAGAGGATGATGATGACCATGTCTCTACTGTAATTTCTGAGGAAATTGATTTGGATGAATTGAATTTGAAAAGTGGCATGAGTGGTCTTAGAGAGAAAATCAATACAGTTGCAGATGGGATGTTCGAGAAAAAGCGGGCGAATTCGAGGGAGGAATTCATTGAGAAGTTGTCACAGTTTACAGAGGCCTCAGATAGAAAGAAAGAGATCGCTTTGAACAAAGCCATCGTGGAGTCACAGACTGCTGATGAGGTCTTGGAAATAGCTTCTGAGGCTATCTCAGCAGTGGCAAAAGGCTTGAAACCTTCACCACTTACTCCACGAAATATTGCTACAGCTCTCCACCGCATTGCTAAGAACATGGAAAAGGTTTCCATGAGTAGAACTCATAGGTTGTCAATTGCCCGTCAAAGAGAGATGTCAATGCTCATAGGTATTGCAATGGTCGTGCTACCGGAGTGTTCGGCGCAGGGGATATCGAACATAGCCTGGGCCTTGTCAAAGGTTGGTGGTGACCTTCTCTATTTGTCAGAAATGGATAGAATTGCTGAGGTGGCACTTGTGAAGACTGGAGATTTCAATTCGCAGAATGTTGCTAATACTGCTGGTGCATTTGCTTTGATGCAACATTCTGCACCAGACCTCTTTTTCGCCCTATCTAAAAGGGCATCTGAAATAGTTCATACTTTCAGGGAGCAGGAGATTGCTCAGTTCTTGTGGGCATTTGCTTCTTTAAATGAGTGTGCTGATCTTTTTCTTGACTCACTAGATCAGGCCTTCACGGATGCAGGCAGTTGGAAATGTTTTGTGGAAGTCGAAAATTCACCTGAGTCAGAAATTTTAAATGCCAAGACTGAGGCAAGTGACCATGCTGAAAGTGTTGTAAGCAACCGTCTGGATTCATCTACATTGAGATTTGACAGAGGTCAGCTTGGAAATATAACTTGGTCTTATGCTGTACTTAACCAAATGGATCGGCCATTCTTTTCCTGTGTCTGGACTTCTTTAAGCAAGTTTGAAGAGGGAAGGATCTCAGAACAATATAGGGAAGATATCATGTTTGCTACACAGGTTCATCTGGCCAACCAGTGTCTGAAACTTCAATATTCGAATCTTGGTCTATCACTATCAAGTGATCTAGAGGGGAAAATATCAAGAGCAGGGAAGACTAAGCGATTCAATCAGAAAACTACTTCCTCATTCCAAAATGAGGTTGCTAGGCTTCTCGTAAGTACAGGTCTCAACTGGGTGAAAGAGTATGTGGTGGATGGATACACATTAGATGCAGTACTTGTCGACAGAAAGCTTGCATTTGAGATTGATGGGCCAACACATTTTTCCAGAAACTTAGGCACGTGGCAATCACATTCTGCATTTACCAAAAAACACCTCTTATTCAAATTTTTGAATCAAAAAACACTCTTTTCTTTCTGGTTATACCCTTGTACCTCAAATTTCTATCTACCCAACCGCATAAAATTTCAACTGAAAATGTTGCCACAAGCTGATTTCAAGATCAGTTTGTTGTCCATTGTTCGGTCTAAAGTTATTTAGACACCTTTAGAATGTGAATATCTTAAAATGCATGTTTTGAATTTAAGGGAATAATAGGAAAAAGAGAGAGAGAAACACAAAAAGAAAAATACTCTGCTTTTAGGTAAATTCAGAATATGAAAATGAAAGGCGCAATTTGTAGATTGCACCTGAAAATATTAACTTGTCTATGTTGTTCAACAGGTACTCCGTTAGGCCACACTATTCTGAAACGTCGATATATTGCTGATGCTGGTTGGAAGCTTGTTTCTCTTTCTTTCCATGAGGTAAAATTTTCCTGATATTGTTTTTGGATGAAAAATATAATATTGTCTTATACACATTTGTAATTGTGTATTCAGACTGTAAAATATATAGTGAGAGATTGATTTGAGGAAGTCTGTGAATGGGTTCCTTGATAGACTAGTTCAGAAGGAACAGATGCTAACATTTCAATGATGTTTTTATTGAGATTAAGTGCCTTTATATGTAATTTGCAACAGGTCATTCATACAAAATAGCGTGCTGCTTTCTCAATGAGTGCATTTGTTTCTTCTTACGGACATTCTGAAGAACTGAAAACATAGTCAATTAATCGCTCGGGCTGTGTTTTATATTTTGTTAAGGATTGTCAATGCATTATATCTAGACACCATGCCCTTGACTTAGAATTGTTTCTTAATAACTGGAGCCGTTGGTTCATTGCAGTGGGAGGAACTTCAAGGATCTTTCGAGCAGCTAGAATACCTCAGGAAGATTCTGGGCATCGACGCGAAAGATGGTCATCGAGTGCCAACTTAGTTTCAAAGTGAAAGAGAACCAGCTGTGTAGATAATACATACCTTGATGCTGGCAGTGATGTTCACCAATGGCAAAAACATTGAGAGCACGACTTGTAACATGTGGCTGACCATTTATATTTTCCATCTTCCCATCAGGCATAGCATAATCTCTGTCTGGTTGAAGAATCAACCATTAGTAGGGCAAAATGGGATTGAATGTATTTTTTTTTCATTGTTTGGACTGATTTCATCTAGTCGGACAAGGCTTCGTTGATGTTATTGTTGTATGTTTGGAGAGACAATTGAGGTGAAATTGAACGATCTTTTTCAAAGAGGTGAAATATTTTCTTTGCTGGTGGAAATTACACTATTATTTTAAATAAAAAATAATGAAATATATGAGTTGTGTAGGTTAGAAGTGTATCATGGGACTTTTGGAGTGTTATTCATTGAACATTGTGGATAGACTAAGTGGGCCAAAAGGGTCGGACAAACGTGCTATGTATTGAACATTGTGGATAAACTAAGTGGTTCAAATGGATTGGACAAACAAAACAAATTAGATTGACATGATAAGCTAGACTAGACGCCTTGGGTGAATTAAGTGGAAGAAGGGTCGAGTGGGTTGTGCTAGTCAACTTGTTCAAGATTGGTTGGACCAAGTGAGCTTATAGGATTGGATAGACAAATTAGGTTAAGTTAGAAGACTAGACGAATGAAATGAATGACAAATGAACTAAACAAAGAATTGGACATATGCATACACAATAAGTGAGAGGGCAATAATCTTTTTTAGATTGTGTTGATGTCATAATTTTGACATTAACTGAAGTCTCTAAAAAATTATACAATATAAGAATTATTAATATTTATTAAAATGAATTATCTTGGTTCATTTGCATCAAGATATTTATATTTTTGATCTTATTGTATAACTTTTGGGAGTAAATTTTAAAAAAAAAAAACATCTTTTTTTATTGAAATTATCAAAAGAGTGTTTTTTTTTAATTTATTATCAAAACAACACCTCTTGGGCCTCAATTTCTTTAGCACCTCCCATCTCAATTTATTTTTATTTTCCAAAATATCCTTATTTTTAGTGGTATTGCAGAGGCTATAATCTTATAACTACACATTTATGATTTCACAGCGGCAAGAACTACACAATTATAATAGCTACGATCCTATAACTAATATAACATAATATCAATGTTGATCAACCATTTATGTTGTAACAACTCAGAATTTTAGCTATTACAACGTAATATTGACCAGAAATGACTGCTATAACTATATAACAGTTATTCATGGTTGTTATAATAAACATTGATCAATGATGTTTTCATGGTTGCTATAATAAACATTGATCAATGATGTTTAGATAAACTGCATATGTTGTAGTAGTTGTAATTCATAACTGACACAACATATTGACAAGAGATAAAATATCCATATGGTAGCAATTATAGTTTATAACTACTATAACATAATATTATTAACGTAAATCAGAATTGAAATTTTTATATTATAACAGCTATGATCTCATAATTGTTACAACAATATCAAAAATAAAAATATTTTCAAAAATAAAAATATACTAAATGAGATGAGATGCTATTTGATAATAAATGAAAAAAAAATCTTTTGAAGATTCTAATAAAAAAAAAACCCTCTTTTGATTTTTACCTTTTTTTTTTCTTATGAAGTTTGATTCGATGAATAGTGGCTTCTTTTAAATGTTTGCCCAACACAGTTATATAAACATATTTAAACTATACTGCTTTGAATCTCCTAACAACCTCTTCCTCTGATGTCAATGAATATGTTGACTTTCATAAAAAAAAATGACCATGTCAACATGGATGACTCAGGATGAGGATACATATCATACCGGGAATAAAACTACTGAAAAATAGTACGAGGCAAAGAAAACATAATTAGATTAATATATCACATTTGAAAATTTTGGAATGGCATTTGAATGTAAAAATTATGATTAGGCAAAAAAAAAAATCAAATGCATGAATAACTAATATATCAATCATAAATGAAATAGCTAGCTTCAGGGCTACAGTGTGACAGTAAAGGTGAGACAAGTTCCCTAAATCATGAGGATTCAAATCTCACTCACAGTCAGTAATCTTTAAGATTAGTCAGATTGCAAGAGTTAGATACATGGATTCTTAAAAAAAAAAACTAATAAAGTAGCTGTGTCTATGAACTACGGATCTTATAAGCAAACATCATTGACAGAATAATAATGCAATAAATCAAATATCCTGTAAGTGAAAGCAATTTAAATCTAACCAAAATTGAAATAAATTCTAAGATTTAAAAGAAGAGAAATCTTTTGTCAAAGATTTCAAATAGCAAGTGACCTCAAGAAACAAATACCAAAATGTGGTTTATGATGGTTTTAAACAGTTCGTAGATCTATTCGCACTTGTAGTGCAGTTGAAGAACGATAAGAAATTCAGATTCTACCACTATTGCAGACAAGTATTTATATTTCCAACAAGAGTGCAAATTCTTGATGCATACATCCTTTCTTGCTCAACTTACAAAACAGTTTTTGTTTTAGGAAGTAAATCAGACCATCGATAGCTTTATTTTCAGTCTTGATCTCAATCTGATATCATTTAGCAACATAACTTTCCTCAGGATTGCAACGGCGTGTCTGGCTGCTTAAGTGGGTGGGCAGCTTGAAAGGCAGGGTGCTCATCATATGCTTGGCTCAATCTCGCTAATGTTGGGTAAAGTGACTTCACTCCAAAAAAAAAACACAAACAAACAAACAAAACAAAAAGGTTAAAAATCCAATGAAATGCAGGTGCTGAGCCAGATTTCAACAAAATGGTTCGATCCAATTACAAAAGTTGTTCGGAAGTAGGATCTAAATTTCTGTGCCTACTTGATTTCATTAGAGTGAGAGTTTTATTAGCTGGAAAAGGTGAAATCATCACTTCAATGGCCCCTCCAGGATGGTCCCCCATTGTTTAAAAGGGAGGTAAATCATGGAGACTTCACCTAGCAACAGAAGCGCAAGAAGGGTTGAGACAACCAACGGAGCATTTCGAATTCGTTGAGAATCACCCCAGGTTTATTGACACTGGGTCAGCCTGTGGGGGCTAGAGTAAGGGTTTTATGATGTATGTTTTGGTTGTTATGAAAGAACCACCATAAATCAAGCGAAATGTCAATTGTTTATACCACCAGCATGCTTTATAATTGTAGTTATAACAAATCTTCAGTAATTGTAAATTAAGAAAAAAAACACACACAATCCAACTGGAATTACCATGTCAATTTGGAAACGTGATGTTGCTCCATATATTTGGGGTGCCAAAAACAAATCAGCCTGCAGGTAACACAGATCATGCAGCGTCACTTGTATTTTGTTTTAGAATATCCGAACAAGTACAATTGCAACCATAGCAATGAACCTTTTCCTATTAGTTTAAGATTTGGCATAATTGCTAACAAGAGGCATAGCTTAATAGGTATCTAGCAAGAATCAATGTATTCAAATCCTCCTTTTGTTAATAATATATTATAAGTGTTAAGATGTGCAAATTTAGACCAATCCGCCTGCTCATGTGTGAAGGGGGAATCAAGGATCCAAATTTATTAATTGGGTCATCTCCTATTAGTTTAAGCTTGTAGGATTCCCAGTCACGCAGTCAAAGACATGAATAACTCCAGGCTAAGACATGAATAACTTCAGGCTTCACACATCAAATTATAGGAAAGGAAAATAAACAGCCAAGATGCCAAAAAATTAAATATAACTTGTGTTTGGACAGGCGTATAATTTGCTTACGGGGAGAAAAATAATAATTAAGCGCCCTTAACCATATTGGTTCAACCTCAAGTTGGTATTTAGGATATCTAAGTAATTCCATGACTTAAAAGAATATAAATCTTCAGTTTAAAATTACTGTTTGTGTTTTTAGCTGTATTTTGGGCAACTGGTCTTATGCACCAAAGTTACGATACTTAATCACTTTAAATGAATATAAACAATCAGTCGTAACTTTTCAAAAGAAGAATATAAGAAAATCATATTGGACTAACCAGATAGATCTCATCTCCAGTGGCGTATTTGCCAGCAGTTTCCTTTATCAGTTTCTCAATTGCTGAAGAAAACAAAGTTAAGTACAGCTTAATACTGTAAAGGAATTAAAATACCAAACATGAACAAATACCCATAGTTGTCACTTATCAGCATAGACAATATCTCATTCCAATAAATTACTAAAACTCCATACCACTTGGCATAGACAATATCTCATTCCTATTTTTCATCTCCTTCCTCCTTCCTCCTTCAATCCGTCACCGGCACTATGCATCGAAATGCTGGTACGATACCGAAACAGTATCGTTCCAACTAAAGACCAAAACTTCGGCACTAATCATTTACTTTGCACTGGAGTATAATTATTTAAACCTCTAATTATATAATAAAAAGGACTGTACTAATCATTTACTTTCAAAATCCTAATACCAATATGAATTAGTTGAGTTAGATCAAGACTAGAAAAATTGGGAATCTTGTGCGTATTCACAAAGAAGTTTTAGCAAATCTACAACAAACTTTCTAAAAAAACTAAACAACATTATAAAAAAGTTAAACAAATATAGAACTTTAAAACAACTAAAACTTAAAACAGTTAAAAAAAAAAACTGTGTTATTTACCTTGATTAATACCCCTTCCAAACGCCCTCTTTACAATTAAAATCACAACTGAATTTTATCCCATGGAGCAATATACAGTATGATTATATTAAATAATGTAGGATTTATTGCTAAATCTAGCATCAAACAATAATATGATTTAGCAGGTTATAATCTATTAATAGTCTAATAGATATAACATGTATATCATATATTATTAGTAATTCTATTAAACAATATTAGCTTGAAATCACATATTAGGAAATGTGCTCCATAATTGATTTAGTTTTATAAATTCTATTATTTGTTATTATATTATAGTATAATAATTAAATCCAATTATAAACATGGGTTCAATTTTTGGAATTCTTTTCCTGTACCATTCTTGAATTTTTTATATTTTTTTATCAATCTGCTACCAATTGAAATAGGGTTTGCTTTTAACTATCTGAGGTTGATACCAATTTTGACAATCATGTTAATTCATCATTCTCTCATTCTCTGATACTTTAATGTATCCTTTCAGACATATATTCACTTCATAGAACATCTTACCCTAATCTATTTTGGTTCGAGTGGCTTGCTAACTTTCCCAACTTCCTGGGCTGAAGGTGCCAACAAGATAATCTTTAATTGATCCATCTAAATGCTTCTGGTCCAAAACTAAAAGACAAGGATTACAGGAGGATACCCCCAATAGTTCAAATAAAGAAAGTTGAGTTTCATGTGATGATGTCAAATCTAAGGAATATTATCTTTAGGCATGAGAAAAGTGATGCTATATCACTCCTCTGTGGGGTTCTCTGACTCCTCTTCTTTCACATTAGTGATAATCGACTACTACTTTTGCTCCATATAGGTGGCTGTCTCACCATTATAGAACCATATACTTGCATCAGCTCCTAACTTTTGTAGTAAGAATAAGAATAGTAGATGCACTTTTATATATGCGGGTGGCAGTAAAACTATATTTAACTTGTATTGTGCAAGAAAATCATTTGCAATTCCTTATGAAGCAAATTGATTTCCATCTATTCACATATAACCTTCCAGCAAGAACCATATAATCAATGATTTCCTTTCTTGGAAGCAAGTGGGCTTGGGACACTAATTGAGGAGAGCAAACTGAAAATGGGCCACTATAATAGACTGTACCGGTCTTTGTGTTTATTAGAAATCAATTATTAATTATACATAGACTATTGCTTATTAGAAAAATAATAACAACTCACTTCAATTATCAATTGTATATGGACTTGCTTTGTGGTTGTAACGAATCAAAGAAATTAGGAATTACAATTATCAATTACATAATGGATAATGTGTCAATTAGTTACTCACTTCAATTATCAATTATAGAATTGGCCATGTTCTAATTAGAAAAAAAAAATGATAATTAAACGCTTTGATTATAAATTACATATGGACTTGCTGCACCATAGTATTAGGAAACTGCAATTATCGATTATAAATGAACTATGTGCTTATTAGAAAAATAATAATAACTACTCACTTCGATTATCAATTATATAAGGACTTATTTGCTACGTGGTTGTAACACACCATAGATATTAGAAAACTATGAAATTATTTTCACAGAAACTCCAAGGAAAGCATATCATTCTAGGGATTAAATCATATCAATGGAAGCATTATTAATTTTCAAAGACAACCTGCAAATCCATTGTTGATATATAGCTGCCCCCATGCAAGTTTTGCTTCAGAATCAATTTTTTCTTCGATGTGTTTCTGCAAGTTCATTGTGGAGTTAAAACCTATCTATATGCAGTGTTGAGCCTTACTAACTTGGTATCTTCCAATAGGCAGGCACAACACTTACTATCACACAAGTATTCTGGAGTGGCTGAATGCTTGAAGTGACAATACTAGCAATCTGTGAAAAAAAAACAAAGATCAAATGGTATTAACCAGAGCAACTACAAGCATGAACTAATATAATTCCAAATCTGTGTGTATTTTCCACATACAAAAAAAGAGTTCAAACTGAACAAGAGCCATCTTGTCTCATACCTTAACCTCAAGTATAGGAAACATTCAAGATATAACAGTTCAAGAAATTTTTGTAAGTGAAATATTAAGTATGATAGTTGAAATATAAGACGTGCAGAATACATTTTTTATGCTGGATCTAAACAGATTAGTTGAAGAGTTTAATTGAAGTGTTAGTTGATGATTGTGGCCATGATAGGGATATCTACATTTGACATTTGTTAACAGAAAGTGAGTGAATCCACGCATGATAGACGTGGCCATTTCCACTCACCCATTAAAAAGGAAGGAATGAGAATTGTACTAGTTGTATGCCATTATAAATTTTATATACTCATTTTGAGCAGAGTACCTTCATGGGATTACTAATTAAGTAGGTTCTTAAGGTTTCCAAAAAATTAATTCCATGTGACAGGAAGATTGATAGTATGCCTTTGGTTTGTAAAGTATTTTTTTAGTTTCCATTGTGATTATGCATGATTGTGTGATTCAACTGAAACTAAGATCTCAGAAGGCCAAGGGATGGTCAGTTTATTTATCTATTGTTTTAATCATTTCTAATAAATAAATACAAGTACAGGAATGAACAATACAAAACATAAAAGGGCATGACATGGTAATATGAAACGTACCATGATGCACATTATAGTTTATATAAACCTTGAAACAAAGAAAAAAAAACCAGTTGCACATAGCATTTAGCACGAACCAACTTTTCTTTTTTAAAGAAAACAATTTGTCATTGCACTATTGGCACTTGGCTATTGTAGAGATACGTCTCAAACTACTTCAACTGTGAATGTAATCATCACCCAAAAAAAAAACTCATAAACACTGGAAGTACACATTGAAACAACAACAACAATAATAACCAAGTATTTATCCTACTAAGTGAGTTCGAATATATGGATCCTTCCACACCATTGGACTCAATCCTCTACTATATTCTCATCATATTTAAGTAAATTTCATCTTATTTCATTGTTGTTAAACGAGTTTTCTTTGATCTCTCACTTCCTTGCTAATGTATGTATTTGTGCTAGTCTCACATTGCCAAACTAGAATATTTATTGGTCGTCTAGTTATATATTCATAACATCTTAAATGCACCTCGAGTTTTTCCTCAATAGTCACAACTCAATTTTCTCTCTAATATTTTTATGTTTATCCTATCCATCCTCGTATGTCTGCACATCTACTTTAACATTCTCATCTCTGTGACTCTCAACCTCTGCTTATGTGCTCACTTTGTAGCCCAACATTCAACTTCATATAGCATAATAGATATAATCATCGTTTTATAAAACTTCCCTTTAAGTTTTACTTAGAGGTACTTACGATCACAAAAAAATATTCAATCATCATGCCTATATATTCTATAAAACACCTCTATCAGCTTCTCTATCGTTTTGCAAAAAGGATCTTAAATACTTAAAGCACTCAATTACATGTAATTTGTCATCTTCTATCTTAAAAATGGTCAAACAACGTCTAATACTATTAAACTTAAATTCCATATTTTTTGTATTTATTCTACTAAGCCAAAAAATATTTGCTTCCAATGTTTCTCGCCAAGATTTGAACTTAGCATTTACCTTTTCACGTGTCTCATCGACCAAAATAATGTCATTTGCAAACATCTTGCACGTAACATGTCTTAGATGTATCATCCTGCCCGTGAGTTCATTCATGATTGGTGTAAAAATATATGGACTTAGAGTTGATCCATAATGTAATATTATTATCTTTATAGGAAACGCTTTAGTTAATTCATATAGAGTCTCCACTTTTGTCATGACATCATCATACATATCTTTAATTGTTTCAATATACGCTGCGCTAACACCTTTCTTCTCTAAAATTTTCATATAATTTCCATCGGGATTTTATCGTATGCTTTTTCTAGGTCAATTAATATCATGAGTAAGTATTGCTTCTTTTTCTAATACTTTTTAATCAGTTGTTGAAGGAGAATAGGAGATATATGGCTTCTATCATCAACCTTCTAGGCATGAATCTAAATTGGTTTTATAGACTATTTAAGTGTTGGGACAAGTAGATTCAGATTTATCATAGTGCGGCTGGGAAGAGAAAGATGCAGGCAATCAGAGGATCATAATGCACCAAGACTCATAACATCCCCATATGTGACTCACCTGGATGTTGAGCGCTTTCTTTTTCAGGTCTTGCGGAAGCAGGGGATGCTGAGGGTATTTGTCTTCTAAATACTTTATAAAACCAGAGAAAAGATGAGGTTTGGAATGAAGATAAACCTAACTTGACAAGAAATTAAACAGGGCAAAGGAATCAACTTCTGCCTCACCAAAATTATGGCAAATGAATCAGCAATACCAAAATCCCCATCTACCAGTGCCGGAACAAAGTTGACCGGATTCAGTTTCTCAAATTCTAAGGTCAAACACGAACAATCAATGCGCAAGAGGAAAAAAAAAATAAGAAAGAAAAAGAATCATTTGAAAAGCGCAGTAACTGATGTGAGATCGCTAGAGGAGGGATTGAATTCCTAACCTGGATCAAAGATCTTTCCATTCAGAATATTGACAGTCTTGTACTCATAGTCCAACCCTATCAAGAGAATAAAGACAATATCAGCAATTCCGACAGCCCGAGAGAGAGAGAGAGAAACATTCACCTGGAGTAAAACCGAAGCTTCATAGGAAGTCAATTGGTGAAGAAGTTACGAACACGAACCTTTGAGATTAAGGGCGATACGCACTCGCTGCGAGCATGAGCTCATCCAGTGAGAATACAAAGTGATCTTCCCCGTCTCCGCCATCGCCGGAGAAAGAAGAGCCGAGGAAAAATACTTATCTATTTGTCTCGAAGAGAGAGAGAGAGAGGGTCTAAGACGACAGCAGAAAACGGAGAGGAATATCAATCATAATAAATCACTGAAAGAGACAAAAGTGTAGAACAGTCTCCAAATCGATATTACTTGTTTCAACATTAATTTTGTTATTAAAAATGTAATAATGGAGCTTTTAGGATTGTTCTAGTCCTTTTATAATTTTATTCAAAATTTGATTAAATTTATTACTGCTTGAAACGGAGGTCGAAGAGAGTATTCAATAGGAATGCTTACTTTCTCCATCGGACCTCAACGGGATATTTTTGCACCCATTTAAAATTTACCTCAAAATTTATTACGACAAACGCTTTACCAACTGCGCCCACCGGCTATTTCTATGAGCTAAGGATCTTATAAGCAAAAGATCATTTCGACAGAATAATAATTCTGTAAACCAAATATCCAGCATAGTGAAAAAATAATATAAATCTGATCAAAATTGAAATAAAATCTAAGATTTGAAAGAAAAGATACTCTTTTTCCAAAGATTTCACATAGCACTGAACACAGGCACAAGTGCTAAAGAGCAAGCATTGATCCACAAGAAATGAGGTGTATGGCAGTTTAAAACAGTTGATAGATCTATTACCATTTGTAGTGTAGCTGAAGAACGATAGGAGATTCACATTCTATGACTACTACGACAAGTATCTATATTATCCAACAAGAGCGCAAATTCTTGATGCGTACATCCTTTATTGCTCAACTTACAGCTTTATTTTTAGTCTTGATCTCAATCTGATACCATTTAGCAACAGAGCTCTCCTCAGGATTGCGACGGTGTGTCTGGCTGCTTAAGTGGGTGGGCAGCTTGAAAGGCAGGGTGTTCATCATATGCTTGGCTCACTTTTGCTAATGTAGGGTAAAGTGACTTCACTCA
>JBBPFQ010789176.1:0-13125 GCA_037974815.1 Kaempferia elegans
TAAACCCTAAACTCTAAAATTAAACTTTCATTACATAACTAAAAATTTAAAAAGAAATAAAATTTAAAATTAAAAAAATAACGGATAGCGTTCGTAGCATACGGTCCGGATCGTAAAAAAATTATATATATAGAGAGATTTTTTAATATGGGCCGGAAGCCCAAATTAGGATCCCGACACGGTTTCTATTGACGGATTTTTTGACGTTTTCTTATTAAAGACAGTTTAGGGTTCGCTTCCTGTGTGCGCTTCGATCCTTTTGTTGCTTCCTTCTTTCTTTTCGGCGATTGAAAGACGAGCTGTGCCCGTTTAATCTAGGTAATTCCTCCATTTTTTTTTCAATATTGGATCTTTACTCGCAATTTTTAAGAGTTTTAGAAAAGCACTTTATTCCTAGTAGATTTTATTGGGTTTGATTTGGGGGTTTTTCTTCTCCCGTTGATTAAAGGATAGGGTAAGGTTCTGGATTATGCCGTTTCTTTATCCGTAATTAGACGATCGAATTATCGTTGATCGTCTCGACGGGATCGGATTTTGCTATTTGGATTATTTGATGAGGTCTGCTTTTCATGAATCCATAATCTGAATTGTGGATGTTTAAGGGTGAAAATTTTGGTTTTTAGGGATTTCTCTTGTTTCGGTTGCTGCTTGCCTGCTTTACTCATCTTCAACATATTCTAAACGTTACGCTGGTTGAAGATACATCAACTAGGATAAGATGAAACCCAATGGTAGAAAACATATAAAACTAATTAACCATTTCGTTTCTGTTAATTGTCTTTGGTTTAGTCTGGAATAACATTTGATAAAGTTCGAGCTGTTCTTTTTTCGTCACGGATATGGAGCCTTTTACTTATGTATATTAATTATTAGTTTTTTGCTTGTGAACCAAAAACAAAAGGGGAAAAGCGGAGACCATATTTAAACTGAGAGTGGTCTACTCGAAACATGGGAGCTTCAATGCAGTCTGATTATAAATTCTTTGTAATCCTTGAATTAATGCTTTTTTCTTCTAACATTCGGATTCATTAATTAAAATATGATGATTCACTCTGATATGTTTTTCCATGAATTGTTGGTGTACAGTTTTGGAGATGATGAACTGTTGAGTCGAATTTTAATTTCTCTATACAGCTGACTATTATCATTAGCAAGTGGCATAAACATCCTTTGCTCATTATCATATGTAGCATTATGCCAAGTTACTCACCTGAGTCCACATTGACCAACTTTGAAATGAGACTTTTTTTGTCGATGTTAAACATTCATAGTTAGTTCATGTTATTGATGTGCCCTAGGTTAGTGGTTTTTGATGATTGCAATGAGTCACAGTTCAATGGCGCATTAACTTACAATTTTTTGATTGTTTCTGTTTTTAAAGTATCTCAACCTTTTCTCTCCATATGCTAAAAAAAGTTGGTTGGTATTCTTTGCTGTGCCACATAATTTGTCTTTCTGTCCTGTTGAGTTCTGATTGTGTCAGCCAGGAAGTAGGCCATGCTATCATCCAACTTATCTTCATTTGAAGTGATATGCCATGCTATTGTCCAACTTATCTCCATTCGATGTGATATACCATGCTATCATTCCACTTGTTTTTAGTCATGGAGAAAATATTCTTTAGTTCCATTGAGGAAGAAATTATTAATATGTGATTAATCGATTGTCTCCCTCCATTTCTTAGCTGGTGCTACCTCTGCTGACTTATTTAGTATATACGTTACAGGAAGTTGGCTTGTGATAGTGGCCCTTCAAGCAAGCAAAGATTTCAATCAACTAGAAGGATAAGAAATTTCAGAGCATAGAGTACTGTAATAAGTCAGGTTAAAACAAAATCAAGAAAATGGGAGAGCCTTTTGGGGGCTCTTTAGATCGAGGAATGGTAAATGGAGGTTCAAATTCAGAAGATGAATTGCACCACATGTACAGGTCAAGCTGGTATTTTAGTAAGGAAGAGATAGAAAAGAACTCTCCCTCAAGGAAAGATGGTATTGATCAGATGAAGGAATCACAACTACGAATGTTGTACTGTTCATTCCTTAGGGATATTGGCATCAAGCTTCACCTGTGCGCTCTTTCTCTTATCTCCTTGTCTGTTCTTTGTATCATATATTAATTATGTCCTACTCTCCAGTGTGTGTTACTAATTTTATTTTCTGCTTATTACACTTGTGAATTCAAGACTTGGCTTTTCTTACCATCCAAGACTTGTACACTTGCATTGAGTAACTTTGCATCTTATACTAACTATTAACTGTTAAAATTTGTCATAATTGTATAACATGTCAGTATTGGTACTGTGAGAATCTGTCTCACCAGTTTACAAATATTTAGTTGATTTTAAACATTGCTTAATCAGTTATTCACTATTAACTTTGCTTGTTCATCATCTAGTGGTTCATATGTGTTTATTAATATTTTCAATGATTTCCTGCTGTTCAAGTATAAAATTCTTTATGTCCGCATGAAAACATTTTCTACCTTGTTTAATTGCAACCTAGCAGATTAAGTGACAGTAATTGTTTTATATGTATGTAGGCTTGTGTGAATTTCTATTTTTTGCATTCTTAAATGTACCTCAATATTTAGACTTTCTCTAACTCCTTTTGTTTGGTGATTATTTCCATCTATAGTTATACATTATTGTTCGACATTCCCATGTTTGCTACACAGTATGACCTTGATAATATCGGCTTTTGCAGACCACAAGTCACCACTGCAACCGCAATTGTATATTGCCATCGCTTCTATCTCCATCAATCCCATGCAAAGAATGATTGGCAGGTTTGATTACTCACGTCATTTCAGTTTATGTTGCATTTATATTTTATTAATGCTGTCATAAATAAATTAATATCAATGAATATTATTGTTAAAAAATTATGAATTATATAATTTGACATTAATAATAAAATCAGATTAATCTGTATGATTTATAACATTAACAAAATTACTAATAAATAAATATTCATTTATTCTGAATAATATTAATTGCTTATTCCTTATTGATAAGCAATACCATTAATATGATATGATATTCATATTAATAATGCCTGTAATAATTTCTATGAATAAATATAATTAATTATAATGGTACATTAATGAAAATATTATTAACATGTAGCATTATTACTAATTAATGGAATACTAGTAATAATGTTTCTCCGTGTCTCGAGAAACTTCTTGATGATGAGGATATGTCGCATATTTAATTGTACCTTGCCTTGTTGACATCTTGCGATGAGATCTGGCTCCGAATGTGTGAATCCAGCAATGGTAAAAATTATTTTCAATTTTGCTCTTTTCTCTCTCCGCATACTCCTCTCCTTGGTTCCTCTCTCTCGACGATGGTCTTCTCCCCTTCTCAGATTCCCCTCGCTCGCTGCCACCATAGTCGCCTTCCATCTGCCCCTCTCTCCATGGTAGCTTTTCCCTTTATTACCTTAGTCTCTCTTTTCTCCCTTTTGTTTCCGTTGTAGCTTTGGGGCTACGGCTGTTTCCACTGCGTGTCGCTGCTTCAGTGCTGAAGTCTCATGTGTTGGTTGGCAAGTAAAATGGTAACTCCTGCCCCTGTTGGCCGTCTGACACAACTCATAAGTTCAAATGTTGGTCACAAATTATACTGAGTTAATAATATTATTGTCAATAATTCAATTAAATAAGTAATGAAATTGTATCGACACAACACAATATAGTACTAAAACCGTTGTATCACTTCGGCACAACATAGTACAGTACTAAAGCTGTCGTATTGTTCTGATCAAAAATTAAAATGCAAAATCATGGCATGGCTCAAGATTTTAAAGCTTGGGTGGCCACTTTAAAAGTCCTCGTCTTTCAGGTTATTCTATTGACTATTGCAGTTGATTCCTGCTGACATGGAAGAAGAGAGGAGTTTCATTGTGTTATTTTTTTCTTTTATTCAGTAATTTTTTTTGGTTAAATTTTGATGCCATAGCCAATGCAACTGATTCATGTCATTACTTAACAACAAATTGATGGAAAGCTCTCAGGTTAGATCGATTACCAGTTCACCACATTGTAGATGGCACAATAATTTGGTCAAAATTGAATATTTAGGAAAGGTTTGTAAAAACTAATCCTACATTGATTTAATTAACCTACAAATTGTAGAGTCTGGGAATACATTTTAGCGGGAAGCAAAGTGGATAAGCAGGAACCCTTGCCTGTTACTCTAGAGAGCAAGCATTTCATTTAATCATCTATACTGTTGTCAATATCTATTGGTGGTTGAAGTTCTATTGTTTCCCTGCCAGATCCTATAAACACATCCAAGGAAGAATATATAATTTTTTTCTTCTCAATTTTGCTCTAACACCTAGGCACATGGTTAATTGGGGCATCTTCCAGATAGTTGGTTATGGCTTGAAGAATTCCATGCACCTTGGAGAAAATATTACAGGAGAAAAATAGGATACATACAGGAAAATTTGAACTGTCTTGTTGATTGATCATTTATTATTTAGATTTTATTGACCTATAAACTCATTATATGATATGACCATTTGTAGAGCTCAGTGATTAGATAAGGTTCATGAAGCTGATTCCAAATAGTTGGCATGCAATCCTTGTTATTAGTTGGGAGAATTTTTCTTGAGCGAGCATAGATGGCTGAAAATCCTTTTGTGAATCAATAATCATGTACGACGCCACAGATATCTTGAATCATGGACTAACATTTTACTACAACACCACAGGTATCTTGAATCATAGGCTAACACTTCACGTACTAATATTTGATTGTTGAAATCTTCTGACATTTTACTTACTAAAATATTAATTATATCACTAAAATCTTATGTTTCTTTTATTTCTACCAGATATTGACCTTTTCCAAGACTATATACCAAGTATTGGGTTGGTCTTTGGTTTAGTTGTCCTGTCTGAAAGCCTTTTGCAGATTACGAGGATAAAAAATTTGTTTGCTACGCTAAACACTTTGCTATATTGCTGACGTTGGCTTTTGGAATCGAGTTACCTTATTTGCACAGAAGATTTCTCACAATGTAGAGAAATATGTCAAGCTTGATGGCTCCATCTTTATAATAAAATTCTGTGTAAGTAAACAATATATTATATGCTGCCCTGCAAAATTTTCCCTCATGGGATTTGACAACATATGGACCTGCCAAGTAGCACCTTGGTTTTTTTGACCTTTGTGGCGCTTGTACAGTGATAATGATATTGAAGATTATAGATTTTCATCTGTTTACTTTTTAAACTTCTTTGATTTGTAATTTTGTATTCTTTATAAAGTTACTTTTCAGGTTTTTTGTTATCTTCACGATCTGTTGTGGGCATTACTGCAGACTATTGCAACTGCATGCATGTTTCTTGCCTCCAAAGTAGAAGAGACCCCATGTCGTTTGGACAAGATTGTCATCATGGCATATGAGACAATGCATAAAAGCGATCCTAGTGCTGCAGGGAGAATTCGTGAACAGGTACGATAAACTTCTGAACATGGATTCAGATCCTGGTTGATCAGTCATGTAAGGTAGTGCCAGTATTAGTATATATTACAGTTGCCAAAGTACTAATTTGTGTTTGTTTTTGTTAAAGGCTACCTTCCAGAAACAAAAGGATTGTATTTTGATTGGGGAAAGAGTGCTTCTATCAACAATTCGATTTGATTTCAATGTGCTTCATCCTTACAAGCCACTTCTCGAAGCTCTGAAGAAACTTGGGATTACTCAAAGAGAAGTTAGGCAAACTGCATGGAACCTTGTGAATGACTGGTATGCAACTTCGTACTATCTTAGCTCCCGTTATCTTTTCATTTGTGTAGTGGTCTCATTACTCTTAATAATATGCATAGGCTTTGGACAACATTTTACGTGCAATATAAGCCCCACTATATAGCAGCCGGTTCCCTTTTTCTTGCCGCTAAGCTCCATAATATAAAGCTTCCTTCAGAAAGGGGTTATGTTTGGTGGCATGAATTTGATATTATCCCTCGGCAATTAGAAGGTTAGCTATCTTGCACTTTAACTAGCCTTTGGTCTTTATAATTATAATTGTTGGAGTTTATTGTTCCTGATGTATGTATGACTTGCAGGGGCAATTCAGGAAATGTGTCAACTTTTGCAATGCAATCGAAAATCCTCTGTCACTTCGGTCGGGCAGCCAGTGCAAGCTCCTGTAGCAATCAACAAGAAGCAGCTCTCAAGCAGTCCTGATTCTGTTTTAAGAACAACATGCATCTCCAGTAACAGCTCAAGTCAAGATTCTGATGCTGATCTTAACAACCGTAAACACACTGATTCAGATTGTCATATCCAAACTTCCTTCTCAAGTTCTGAGAAAAAACAGATTTATTTGGAGTGCAGAACGGGACCTCAGTGCCATAAGACCAGTATTGATATTCCAACTGCTGCTGCTAAGCATAATGGGGCACCAGTGGATAAACAATCAATGAGAAAAAGGGTGCACGTAAAGAGTCTGTTTGGTGAAATTGACAAGGATCGCATTCGAGCAACTATTAAGAGGAAAAGGGAAAGAGAAGTTCCAGTGGTTGAACCATCTTCAAAGAAACAATTGTAGTAGTATACATTAAAGATTTATCTGGAATCCTATTTTGTAACCTATAGAAACAGCTTTACTGGTTAGGAAGAGTAAACTTCGGATGGATCATTTCTGATACATTTGACATTGAAGTCCTCACAAATTTTCCACATTTTCCTCAACCATCTCTGGAGCAATATTGCTGCACAATTCTTCAGACAATTACCAAGAAATCATCTGTATGCATACAACTGTGTTTCATTGTTCGTGTAAGTTTGACCATGTAAATGCAAGAAAACAATTGTTGGTATAGTTTGTTATTCTTTTCATATATGTAAAGTTCCTGTATGGATCTTCCTACGGAATCAAAATACAAAAGTCTAATTCAGAATGATTCAGAATCATAACTAGAATGTCGTTTCCTCGTTGTATATAATCTGGCTCAGAGAACCAATGCCTGCTATAAGTTTAAAAGAAGGCACTAGATTTATTTTGGTTGTATTTACTGCACTGTTTAACCTAGTTAAATTGCAGTACTTAATCTACTTGTATATTTTCATTCCATCTTAGAAACGTAGGACAGGTTTATTTATTTATTTATTTCTTTACATAATTATGTAAATGTGTAATCGAAGTAGTTTCAAATCATGGTGGTAAAAAGACGATTCATTTGCCTTTAGCATCTTTGTCAGTCCATCTCTAAGTTAATATGGAAGAGATAAATTATAAGTGGCTATTAGCCTTGAACAGTTGAATAATACATAGGAGAGGACAGAAACTTAGTTACTAGCCGAGATTTGACTTTTAAATCTCATGGAAGTAGTTTGAAACTATGGTGGTAAAAGACGATTCGTTTGCCCCCAACACTTCCGTCAATCCGTCCCAGGGTCAACATGAAGGAGATAAATTACATGGGCTACTAGTCCGAACAGTGACTAGTACATAAGAGAGGTAGACAGTATTTTGAAACTATGATGATATACATGCTTGCTTTCTGATGGTTTGCATGTAAATTGCATGTCAACTTTCACACACTGGTAACTAATATTGGTTATGGTTTGTATATAGAAGATTTTTTTCTTCTTACTTATCAGTGATTATTATTTATAAAAGGGGGTCTCATAGAGGAATTAGACCATATTGAATTCATTATAAGTAATTTTACTTTACATTACAAGATATTTAAGTCATGAAAATAACCTAATACGGGTTAAAGCTGTTTACGCTAATCAAATGTGATCCAATATTTTTTAAAAAAATTTCATATTGATGAAAATTTCGTGCATGCACTGTCATTTTATTGATCAGTAATCTTCATATGAGTTGCAACTTGTTCTGAGAAAAAAAAGGAATAATTTTTGAATGAAAGTTGAGAAGCTCGAAGTTTTGATATATTCTTTCAGACATACACAATAATGTTATATTAATCTCTTCACTAGTCAGATTTATAGCTTTTTTATGTGTTTGATTTAGTTCATTCTATTAAATGTTGTTACTAGCTGAAAGAAGCATTCAACTTAAAACTCTTCTTTTGTTTTTCTTTGGAGAAAAATTGTAACAAATTTCTTGGCTGGTAAAAGAGTAGAAACATGGCCACGAAAAAGATCCACTAGGCTTTAATTAAACTGAAAACTGCACAATCAAAGGATTATAGCCTTATTATTTGGAATCACAAAAAGACAATAACTGATGAATGTATTTGGTAGATGATCCTATTTAGGAGGGATACCTAATAGAATGTGGAAGAAACCTTGTCTCTCTGGAATAACAAATATAGTGAACACCTTATGTAAATATAAACCAAACCTCCTCTATTAACACACAATGAAATGCACAACATAAATACACATGATCAAGGTAGCTTGTGCCCACGAAAAGAAACAATCTAATAAAAGAGCAAACAACACGAACTGAACTCCAGACAAAAGCTATCCAAATCAATGGACAACAAACTATTATCCTCATTAGACTAACTTGCAAATAAATGAAAAATATAGTATACAACAACTCTACTCAAACCCTGCTGGTCACCAATAACATATATTGAGAAGCAAAACAATTTTCTCCTTATGTTCTCCAAACACTTACTCGAGATGTTAATTCCCAAGACAACTTGAGTTAATACCAACTCGATGTCCTATTTGTCCAAGGATTGCTATGGAAGGAAAATCATCATGGACTTCTTTCGATAAAGATGATAATTCTTAAAGCACTTTATATTTTTATCATGTAATATGTAGTGTTGGAAATGTCCTCGATAGCTATAGCTATAAACCAACATCCAATGAGCTCATACCAGATTCGTTGTCACCTCATGCATATGAGGATGGTTCAGACCAACTTCACTGTCACCCGATGCACAAGGAATGAGGATATGAACTATTGTCCTATGGAGTGCCCGGTTGGTTAAAGAATGACATATTTACTATAATGAGGAAAGGGTTAATTCTCGACAAGACATGTCCTTGGAAAAAAAAAGTCCTCCCACCCTCTAATCACTTAGCAAGTTGGCTATAAGCTTACTCTGTGATTTATCTTTCTTCACATAATTTAAAAATAGACTGCGTGAGATGAGCATAATCATCTTTTATAATAGGAGAGGATATGAACTGCTATGAATATAGGAGTTTAGTTTCCTTTGCCTGACAAATTTTTGCAACTTTCTATCTCTCAGCTAACCTCGAGAGAAGTTGCACTTTCTTCTTTTATTCCACTCTGACTGGAGGAACAACAGGAATAGCATCCAAGTTCTCTGCCTCCGCAACAGAGTCTGAAACTCTCATTTCTCCTTCCTTCCCATTGTCTGAACTTGCAACTGACCCAGTTGGCTGCTTCTGAGCAAGTGGTTTTGGACGTCAAATGGCATCTGCGGCTCCTGGCATCACAATGGCTGGTGGTTGAGGTGAAACCCATCCCCGCTGCTTTAGCCTTTCGTTAGATTCAGTACCATTGAGTAACTGTTTTTGCTGATCTTCAGTTTCTATTTCAGTATTTTTCACATTTTTCTTTAACCACCAGGGCTCCGAGGTAACATAGCTATTCCCATTCCTTGCAGGTGGAGGCCCATAACAATCATCTACTCTTGAACTCAATCGATCTTCACTTGTTTCATGCGGCATGGAAAAGCAAGGTCTCTGCTGAGCTGAACGAGCAACCTCCGATGGCTGTAAACAGGCTTCAATTAGCATAAGGATATACCAAAAATGCAACAAAGGACAATTACACACAGGTTCAATTGAATGATAGCAAACAAAAGAAATAAAGTCAAAACTACAATATTTTAACTTCAACATAATTCTGAACCTACATGATTTCTAAAAGGGAACCTCTTATTAGATGATGATTGAGACAAACGAGAAAAAAGAAAAAGAAAAAAGGTTCCCGCCTTTTCTCAGATCAATCCTAGTTGATCAATATCATTGAGCTGTGTTACTTCAAACTATCTGGGATAGGCTTTATGAATTTTATCCCTCTGCTGAATTTGAGGCAAGGCCATATCAGTAATAATTTAAATCTCTTAAATCATTTTCTTTATTCCATTAACTAGAGTTTTTTTCTTTTATTTACGCATTCAATCTAACAAACTCATATAGTTGTGGGGATTTATTAACTTTTAAAGTGGACATTCAATATTTATTTTTCTCATTGTATCAAGTAATACCCACTTGCCCTGTGGTAGCAGTGTTTGTTTCTTTCATGGCCCCACACATCCATATGACATCATATCTATAAGACACTAATTTTCTGTACTCATTTTTTCTAACTAATTAACACATGAAATACTTAATGATAAATCATATCATAATTTCATAAAATTTTCATATTAGCCCAAATGGCACACAATCTATGTTGCATGGATACATATATGGGTATCGTATCGAATACAATACGGATACGGTGATACAATACATTTAAAAATATAAGATACGATACGGCTAGGAGCCTAGGATATATATATATATATATATATTGAAAGATCATGAAAGATAATCAAAATCAAGAATGAGTGGCAATTGATATGCATGTAATATCATGAAAGATGATCAAAACTACTTTTATATACTGTTCATAAAAAAAATTGAAAGCCTAAAAGGAGACCGAAACACCAGGGCTTATGTTCAAATTTCTAAATTAAATATATTTAACAAAATGATTAGGGTTTTAAGTACATTAAAGAAGTGGAGCAGAAATTAAAACAATAATTTTGGCTTACATGGTGAGAGGCGGCGGCAGGGCAGTGGCAACAGAAAGGGAGGCGGGCGACTTCAAAGAGGCGATGAGAGACAAGTAAGAGGAGAAGCGAGTGGAAAAAGATTAAGGTTTAAGATTTAAAATCTCACAACCCAATTTATTTTTATTAATTATTTTCCAATTAGTCCTAGAAAATTTAAGTTTTTTCAATTACCCCCTAAAAATTTTAAATACTTACAATTTTGCCCAAACGTATCGAAAAAACATATCCTGGCCGTGTCCTTACTGTGTCCAAAACGTATCTGTCTAGTCGAACCTCAAAAAAGTCTGATATGTTTGTGGTCGTAATACACATATTTATGTATCGTATTTATATCCGTGTTGTATGATTGTATCCATGTCTGATAATTCAAAAGAAAAATAATAATAAATTAAGTATCCGTGCTACATGATTATATAAAATCTAAAATTCCCTCGTTTAGTCCACTCTTAAACGGTGAAGCTTACTTGGAATTCCATGAATATGTCAAGTCACCACAAGATAAATGAATTTGCATACCTAAGTGTACGAGTTCCTGTTGGTTGCAGATGAAGATTCCCTTAACACAGGTGAAGGCCTCACTATCAGTCACCACAGGAGGATAAGTGAGAATGGCGTCAAAATATTTAACAAAAACTACAAAAAAAAAATGAAATTTATTGAAAATAACCTGCTCCATAGTTGGTATTCAGTGGGCTGTTAACTTTTAAATGCTGAAAAGGTTTAAAAAAAAATGGATGAATGAATAATCTGGGGACAAAGCAGAGCACAAAATTGCACGATGAAAGTCAGGTGACAAACATAACTTTCTGAGCATTAAAAAACTACGGGTTAAAAAAAGACTGGCATACGAGTGTTTGATCTGAGAAGTTCTCCATGTGTGGTTAGCTGTAGCTGAAGGTAATCCCAAAATGATTGTCGTTGAGATTGCATTTAATACATTTTTTTGAAAAAAAAAAACAGTATAATCAATCATTTACTTTGCTACAGTTAGACAAGTTGAATTGTAAATAGTAGAACGACAATATTACTGACAAATCATTGCCTTCCATATTGGGGTTTTGACATTCTATCAGTGTAGCACAAGCAGATATGCGTGGACATAATGTGTATATATATTTAAATAGGGAATTGAAGGTAATGGGAAATGCATATGCTTATCACACACTCAGACATATATGCGTGTAGAAATATAATGCATATATACATTCTCTACAAATGAACCTGAATACCTGATCCTCTGGAGGATGAATAATCAGAGGCTGTGAGGAGAGAATCCAAAGAACCGATGCCAGATACAAAGTTTAGCCAAAAGGAATGACTAGAAAATATTTTTAGTATCACAACCATGCAAATAATCTATTGACCCTTCAAAAATTTCCCCCAGAAAATATTTTACACAGATTTGCTGGGTAGACAAATGACCAAGTGAGCTAGATATGTTGTATTGAACTGTCAATAAATCATTCAGTTTAGTTCTGTGAAATCTAAATTTACACAGATTTGCTGAGTAGACAAACGACCATAGTGAGTTAGATGTGATGTACTAAACCGTCACCAAATCATTCAGTTTAGTTTTGTGCAAATCTATTATTATCAATTAACTATTACCATGCGTGACAAGTCACTAAGAAATGATTATTCAATGAACAGTTTGATATAGCAAATTCAAAATCCTATATAACTTCAACTACAGGACACAAATCATTGGACAGAAATAAGCCAGAAACACGAGACCACAGGAACAAATTCTTTTAAACTCACCATTCCCAGTTGTATGCATGATATTCTCTTGTATAAGGTTGTCTTCAGAGAATCTGACGTCCCTTGTGCTTTCCATTCTAAGAATAGCATCACCCATGGATTTCATTTCCTTAACTTGAACATCTAGTGCTCCCATGAAAGCCTCAAAGAAGTTTCTCTCTAATGGCAGGAAAAAAAAAATCAAAGAGGACAATAAGAAACAATGTGTAAAATATTTAAAATAAGAGTAAATTAGAACATCTTAATTTTTAGTGTCTATCAATTCTTGACTTGCTTTAGCAACAACAGCAGCAGATGCAGCAGCTTCTTTTGCAGCTTCTGATGTTTCTTCAGCAAGTTTAGAGCTCAAACTACCCTCCTCAGATTCTTTTCCTTCTTCCACAACTTTCTTGATCCATGCTTTCAATCGAGGAATTACCACATTCTATAAAAGAAAATAAAAAACATACAAGCAAAATTCTAATAAATAATGAATGACGAAATTTAAGAGAGACTAGTTCTACATTTTATATATTATTTATTAGGCATAACGATATAAAACAACAAGAGTACAGCACTACCGAAACCTGCAGCAGCAAGAACCCCAGCTGCAACAAGTGCAAGGG
>JBBPFQ010789284.1:0-13125 GCA_037974815.1 Kaempferia elegans
CCGTGGGCCTTGCAGTAGGAGCCGAATTAGACTCCGAAGCAAGTAAATCTTCGTGTCTTATTTTCTCTTTTATTCCGTTGCGTAACTCTTACTTTTCGAACGAACGATTTGTGATATTCACCCCCCCCCCCCCTCTATCGCGCTCTAACGATCCTACACATACATGGTATGTAACAAAGCTACATATGAATGATTGATAAAAACAAGATTTACCTTGAAAACATGAAACAAATAGTACTATTTTCTTGGAGGCCATCTAGTTCACAGGTTTGGCCAGGTGAGTGTGATACTAGTATGTGTAGTTTAATAGGCTAATTACAACAATAGGCTAGAAGAAACTGAAGCAAATTTTCCCTCTAAATTATCACTTTGAGAAGAATGTTTAAGTGATATCAGCACTTACAACTTCTTTCCAGCAACTCGATAATGAGGAGGAAAAATTTGGAGAAAAGCTAACAGATGTCACTGCTAATCTATTATCTTCCTGCAAAATAGAAATTATACAAAGTAAAATATCTTTTGATAGACCATTGTTAGTTATTACAATATATTCTTCCATTTAGGTCACATGAAAGGCTGTTTGAGAAAAGATTGTGCTAAGTTAAACTGAGATGCATCTTGAGTACATTCAAAATTTTGCAACTATGCTATGGGAAAAACATAATAAAATTAACTAGTTACAAAACATTCACTGAATAACAGAATACCTTAACCCAGTTTGGAACAGTCGCACCATGTATGCTATCAGAATATGGAAGATAAGGTTTGATATCAAGTACTGGCTGTTGATCAAGGTCAAACCATAAGAACTAGTTTATAATTAAAACAGCCAAATAAACAAGCAAACCAGCTCAAGTGTAGTAATGTGGAAATAAGAGGCAGATCTACAATGTAGAATGAGGGTGTCAAATATATACCGTGCTGTCAACCAAATCAACACCAGAAAGCAAAAGTGTGTGCCCATCTAGAGCTTCAACCTGGATAGCTAGAAATGGTAAAGCACTGTTGATAGTAACAGCCAAATTCTGCTAACAATTAGCCCTCAAGAGAAAGAAATACCCCAATCTAGTTAATTTTGAAGAAGAACAATAAAAAAAAGCATATCAACACCACAGTAACAGAATTTGTAACATTGAAGTTTTTTTTTCTGCCAATACTGTATATGTAACAACGAAAGTCTGAAATATAACAAACTGAGAAATTAATTGATTCTTTAGATTACCTTGGCAACAGTAAGTCCAATAGGGCAAGGCCTGTGTGGAGATCGGGTAGCCAGAACTCCCATTTTACCTCCTTTTAGTCTAGGCACTCTAACCTACCAAAAGAACAAGTAGAATAGACGGAGACATGATGAAAACACAAAAAGATTAATAGGTTAAATACCTTAGCCTTGAATTTGGATCTAGATGGCTCCCTCCACAGCTTATCAAGGTCAGTGTTGAGATGAAATACATATAGGATCCAACAATGAGAATACTCGGCAAGGCCTTCAAGCGCAGCTGTAGGGACTCGACCAGAGTCAAACACCAGGCAAGCTCTAACAAGAGGTACAAGCAAAGGTTGTCTTGGAGTACCATTTCTGAAAGATTTTTTTTTTAAAGTAAGTTTCTTTCAAGTTTGTGAATACAATTTCCATTGTCTCCGTTGCACCAAAAATACACTTAACAGACACAAAAGATCCTATAGTGTAGCAGCCCCTCAAGCTCAACAATCCTTCACTATGTCGAAGTTTAGTTTATATTGTGAACAATTAATTAATGATGCAAACGTTAAATTTCAGGCAAAGATTTTGGAACTGGACTCCACAAGATTTCTCCTTTTCTACACTTAACAAAACCTGACTTCAGTAAGAATCAACTTTTAGCATATTATATGAAGACTGCTGTCGAAATAAACCATAACAAGCAACCCATTAGAAATGCGAAAGTTGGTGAACTCAAATTCATCACCTGGTAGAGAAGCAGGACCTGATGGTGCCAATGGGAGACATGGGGTAGGCCGAGGCTGCAACTTGCTTGAATCCATCTGAGTTCTGATCCATCAAAACCTTCCGCAAGGACTACAGCGTGTGATCCACCAGATCATTAACGTCCTCGAGTGATCTAAAGGAATCAGAACTAGAGAAAGGAAGCATGGGTTTACGAGGCAACCTGTTGAGCTCGTGTTCTCCCGAGCCTCTCCGAAGCGGTTTTCTCGAGGGCTGCCGCAAGAGAAGCCTCGAGCTCTCGGATGCGCGACTCCAGCCGCCGCGCTCTCCGACGATGCAACGAAGCTTAACGAAGTGGGAAAGTTGCTTTAGGTCGACGACGAGAGAGAGAGTGCATGTCTGAGGATTTACCTGCGACGGCGACGGCGGCCGTCGCAACGGCGGCGACGAGGGCTGTTATTTTGACCCATCGGAGGGCGCTCTCCATGGGGCAGAATCGTTAACCTGCTACGAGAAGCTGCTTTATAGCATCCGTTATATCGGAGTGTAACAGAATGTAACGCTCCGCGTCTCATCGTGCGGAAAAAAGCGATTCGCTCGCCCCCAGCTTCCACCAACCCGTCCTCAGGCCAACACGAAAAAGATAAATCACGAGTGACTACTAGTCATTAGTGTAAATGGTTAAAACATGAGAAAAGTATATGCTCTGATTCATCAAACTTTAACCTCTAAACCTTATGTGATAACCTCCCATATCTTAACACCCCGTGTCCCATCGTGATCCAAGCTTGACCGTCCGTAGCCGAGTTAGTCAGGATAGATTAATCAAAATGAGTAAGGATGGATTTTAACAAAGTTGATAAAAGATATCTCCCACAACCTATTCGAATTTCTTAATTCACCTCTAGCTCTGAAGTCAAGGTATGACCTATTTGTAAAAAAATGATCCAAGGACGAAGGTCAACCAAAATGATGCATAAAGGATGAGGCCAAGTGCAACATCAAAAGGCGAGTTACAAGACAAAAAATTAGCTCTAAAGGCACTTCAGTGCAAGATTTTTAAAAAGAGAGTTGTGAAATGAAAAAAAATTGAAAACAAGAACTTTAAGATTTTTATTTTAGGAGTGAAATTTTAAAATTATTTTTTTTATTGAAATTGAGAATATGATTGGGAGGGGGCCCAAAAAAATGTTAAATAAAAATTATATACTGCGATATTAAATAGAAAAGAATAATAAATTTTTATTTTTGTGATGTCGAACATTGAAAAAAAAAACTCAACTCTAACCATTTAAGAAATTCTAATTTACCCATCATCTAACACAATTAAACTCTTAATATGTGAGTTTAAGCATTCTCCATAGAACCATTGAAGCACGTCTGAGTATAAATCTCCCTTATGATTTGATCATTTGTACTTATGTTTAGTAGTCATCCGTGATTTACCTCCTTTGTGTTGGCCTGGGGACGGGTTGGCGGAGGCGCTGAAGAAGAGCGAATCACCTTTTGCCACGTTGAACTCTCAAATCTAACCCTAATGTAGTGGAAAGATACTCAATTATCATCTAAATACCCACAATTGAATTTCCAACTATGACTTATTTACAAAAATTTTTCTTTCAAATAAAACAAACAACCAAGGAATGTTAGGATTCTGAACCGTCCACCATAAGCGCTTCCTGATTTAACTTGACGACTGATGAAAATTTTCTATAGAACCGAATCGATCGCTCATGTTCCACGTTACTTAAAGTGGTTAATTATTTTTTAAATTGAACTCTCAAATCTAGATCCCACACAATTAGTTCCTACAAGAGTATTGATACTATTAAACCTTAGATTGATTCCCAACAAATATAAAATATTCTATTAATTACTTCATTCCCTCCTTACATGTGATATTATTACTAGAGAAATATCTATTATTACTAGACAAAACTTATTTAGACACTGAAAGGCCACTCTAGAGGAGTCACCATGGTGCTGATTTCATCTTTACTGCCCATTGAACTCTCAAGTCTAAGGCTACCAAAATCTCCAATAATTTTTTTAAATTTTTTCTTAAAATACAAAGAGTGAGAAGGGAATCACATTCTAGATTTGTAATAGGATCTATATTATATATTTGAAAATTTAAATTATGAATTATGATTTTTTTTCCATTATTACTTTCTTATTACACTCACTTGACAAAAAAAATTTGCAAGGCTTCTATTGTTAGTCTTAATAAAAGGGAATTAATTTTTAATTAATAGTTAATTACTTTAAGCAATCTTCTATGCTCGGAGCTTCATGTCGTCCAAGAACTCAACCCACAAAGGCATGGAATGTCGAAGAAATGCAGGCGATGGTCAATCGCTAAAGCATGATGATGCTGCTGCGGCAAAGCGAGGAAAATATTCCGAGTCTTCATCGTCGAAGAAAGCAAAAGCATTTGCAGTAGTAGAATCATAAAGGCAAGGAATGCTGAAGGCACAAGTACCATAAAACCTACAGTAGTAAGGTTGTTAAAAGCAGAGAATGATTCTCCTCGACAGAAGAAGATATTCTCAAGTTATCGAAGAGCAAAGCCAAGTGCAGTTGCCGAGGACGGTGTTATCGTATGAAGAACAAAACCATGTGCAATAGTAGAGCTTAAAATGCCAAAGATGCAGCAGTATCGCAAAAACAAAGGAATACCAACGGCGCAGTCATTAAAGTAGAATGGCGCCTCCACGACACAAGAAGATATTCTCAGAGTAGTCGAAGATGGTGTGCGCATGCGAAGAACAAAACCATGTGTAGTAGTAGAGCCATAAAGACAAGGAATGCCGAAGACGGGCAGTCATTAAAGCAGGATGACGCTGACGCCTCCTCGACACAAAAGAAAAGAACATACAGAACTTAGTCGGAATGTAAATTACAATCCAAGTAAACATCATTGTCTACAACTATCAAATTTAGAAGTTCAATAAGCTTAATAAAAACATGCAAAAAGAAAGTTCAAGATACTTAACCAATCCAAGATGCCTGAGCGTAGATCAAACAGACGACATTCATTAAGAAAAAGCCCAAAGCGCTAAAGTTCACAAACAGACTTGGAATCAGGTGAACATTACTCAGCTCCGGCTGCGCCGTTGATATCTGACATCAAAGTTTTAGAGTAAAAACAGTTATGATTGAAGAGCCGACAATTATCAAAGAAGACAAGCAATGCGTTTGATAGGAGGGCTTAAGAGGACCGTTCAAATCAACACAGTGTAAGTGTATATCTAACGTGCAAAGATGCAACTGAAGTAAATCATTTTTATTGATCAGAAAAAAGATGTTAAGTTTACCCATTAGCCTGTGGCGACTCGGATCGATGACTTTCATATGGAGGTGACTTGCTATAACTGCTTCTCCGAGGAGATGGACTGCGTCTTCTTGGAGAGCGGTCACGAGGACTAGAGCTCCTGTTCAAACGTCAATTAATGACTCCCAACAAATTAATCATGAAATATAGCAGACATGTTGAACTCTCAAAAATATGACCAATTTGTAGTTCATGTCGAGCAAATCCGTATTGCTTTGCTGAACTTTTAAACTACGACAATTATGTGATGAGGTTTCCCTAACAAGTTCAGACTACTAAAACTTTTCAATTCCTTTGTAACAAGAGCCTGATGATTTGTTGCCTACATTTTCTTAGAGTATCATCAGCAATATAAAAATGGAAGACTAAAAAGACTGCATTAGTCAATTAAACCAATATACTATTCATGCTTAAAGAAAGAAAACTAACAGCAGATATTGCAAGAGAAACTTGAGCAAGGGTAGACAAATTTGTGTTAGCCTTAATTTATAACATCTGAAGTCTATTTTTACCTTCGACCATAACTAGGACTTCGGCGGTATCTTGGACTTTTGCTGCGACTCCGACTCCGACTCCGACTCCGGCGTCTTCCACTGCCTAATCCTCCGGAACCAATTCGAAGACGACATTCACGAGCAAAATGACCTGTCTCCCCACACTCGTAGCACTTCATATCTGATGCTCCATGGCGATCACGGCCACGGCTGCTTGAGTTATGAGACAATTCTACTCTCCATCCATTTTTGCCTGTGAGAGTAACCATATGAAGTAATCTAAATCTAGGGTAAAAACCAACCAAAAAAATAGAAAAAAGGAAGGAGCAATTAAACTGTGGACTACAGTGCAAGTGCACGAGTAAATATCAGAGTTTCTCTATATAAAAATATTATAGTCTCCAGCATCAACTGAAGCACACAATAAGATGTTCATCAAACCATAACTAACGATATACATAATCATTGTTACTTTATCAAGATACCACACATCAATTGCTAATTCTTATGTAATATATGTAAACTGAAGAGAGATCACTTTTTACATAAAATAGTAGTTACGCCGATTCAATTAATGTTATATATATCTTATCAAGTCTGAAACTGATTTCATGTACATTTTTCAGAAGAAAATATATTTAGATAATTAACACATACCATCCAGATCACGAATTGCATCCTGAGCATCTCTCTTATCATCAAAATCAATGAAAGCAAAGCCTGGTGGTTTTCTAGCAACCCAAACACTGCACCCAAAGAATACCAAGTCGGTTTATGTTTACAGTCAACTTCATGTTGGAACTTGGAAGCATTGGTGTGAGAGGAAAAAAAACACACACACATATTAACTATAGGACAAAATGGTAGCTCATGAGGGATCTGTTGATTAAATGTGGCAAAGATTGAACACTAGGTAAAGCAACATCATTCTCACAAAAAGACTCCAACTGACATTAAGACTCAAACATTTATGTGTGGATATTCCTTTCAGAATAATGTCATGAAGAAGTACATGCATGCAGCTGCGGTAAATTAGTTTGTACTAATATAGAATAGATACAACTTGTTAATCAATCACAGTAAGCAGTTAATAACAGAAGCAAAATATTTGTTTGCACAAAAAAGATAAAGAAAACACATTTCAAGAGTTAAAAAAGATATACACTTTAAACTCTGTATAACTCTCATGAACAATGAAATTGAAGAAATTAATGAGCGATAGATACAGATGTACAATACCAATTAAATTACATATAGCGCATATGACCTGGTAATGTTATCATTTTTACAGAACTAGTTTCTCTCTCGAAACTAAGGTTGAGTGTAAGCCTAGACTGGCAATGTTAAAAATGCCTAACCTGTAAAAGTATGGATTTTAATAGCAGATCACATTTAGTTGGAATAACATAACTTGACAGTGATGACGACAATGATGGTTCTCCAAAAAAAGCTACCATTGGATTTGCCTTTTTTTGGTTTGTAAGATAGCAGAGGAAACTCATAAAGAGAAAACACTGAGAGATTAATATACTTGGAAAAGAGGCTGGTCAGAATTTAAACATAAAAAACTCAATGGCAACAAGGAGAAAACAAGTGAATGTGAACTAAAGAGTAGATTGCAAAAGAATCAATGAATTCACATATTTTATCAAATTCCATGCATTTTCTCCTAAGCTATGATTCCAGAGGGGCAGCTAAAGGAAATGTGGCTAGGGAAGGCCTGTCCAGGGGTCATTAACCATTGTTTCATTGAGTGGAAGCAGCAGGACAAAAGCAATACGCTAAGCAGCTGTTTCCCAGCACATGCATGTATTGCTTCTGCCTTAACAAAGCGAAAGCAATACTGTGCACAATTTTGATTGGAAATCATGTCAAAATCTGCATAAAATTTACTCTTTGAAGCTTAAGAATAAATCACATTTTCCATATTTTTAAACAGTAGATTTTGATTTAAACTTTCCCTCTCTATTTCTTTCCTATCAAGGAATCATAAACAAGGATACCCATTCCCTATCAATTATTGTTAACTTTCTTTTCCTACATGCTTCCTTTCAACCACTGGTTCCTTCCACGTAGGAAGCTCATCCTAAATATCAACTTGTTGAATGGGAAAAAAAAAAAGTATCACTTCATGTATTATGTAGAGAAAAATATTGTTCTTGAAACACTGTGCAATAAATAACATGAAAATTCACTCCTCCCACAGTGATAACAAAGTGAAATCAATTAAAGGTTTAGATAATTAGTGCAAAAATATGAAATATTGAAGCACCTAACCAGAATGTATCAGAGTGAATTACAAAACATCTGTTATCTCGTGTTACATAGCACTTGAAAAGCTATACCAAGCCATGATTAACACGCAACAGAATGGTAAACTGTTCACATCGATGCCTGAGATTTAAATTACATCATTTTTACGCCATCTCAAAATAGACCAAAGAGCAGAAGATAAAAGAACCATGGCATAAAACTCAAAATTGAAAATTTTAGGAGTTCTATGTTTTTACTTTTGCCAAATAATTTACAAACTGCAACACAATGGCCACAGGAAAAAGACAATCCCATTCAACGTCCAGCCTTTACCTTCGTAGAACCCCAAACACACGAAATTCATCTTCAAGTTCCCGTGCAGTCATCCGGGGGTCTAGATTGCCAACATAAAGACGAGCCATCTCACACCAGGGTACCTGATCCACAGTAACAAAAGTCTTAGATCCAGTACCAAAGTTCACAAGATATTTCCATTCGTCAAAACCAAGATTTTCCATGGAACCACCAAATATACCGATCCTATAGTAGAACCAGAGAGAGAGAGAGAGAGAGATTTTCTTTTACCCTCTCAAATGCCCCATAGCAACAACATAGAAAACCAATACGGCTCAAAATCTCTTTACCAATCTTCGCAGCATGCATATGTTAGCAAAGGTAAAGTAAGATAGATATGAATGGTTACAAAAAAAAAAAAAATCCTCTCTGTCCCGATAAGAATGGAAACATTTACCGGATTCGGCGAGATCGAAGAGATCTGAAACTCTAAAGGAAATTATCACGGAGCAGGAATAGAGGATCGGCTTACCGGAGATCGAGATGAAGAAAACGGAACGGGATCGAAAGGCCCTTTCGCCGGCGATGACTCCCCGATCCCAATCACCCACAGATCCCTACCGAAGAGCGGAGAGACTGCTCAATCGAAATAATTAAGGACCTGAGACATTTACCTGCCGCTAATCGATCACTACCGTCCGAAGGTTATAAGCACATTTTACGGCAAATCCTGCCGCTCCGATTAGCTTTCAAGCCAAAAAACCCTTTGTGGTCTCATTTGTCAGAATTATTTTTTAATCTTATATATCATTGGATTATACTATTAAAAAAAAAATACTTTGGAGTTGAAATGTTTTTTGAACAATTAAGTGCCTTTAATTCATTCAAATTTCAATTCTTTAATATCTGTATTGTGCAATTTTGATTGCCAATAAGCTCATTCTTAAACTAGCTTGTTAGATCTAAAACTATCAATTCAAAAGAACTTTCATACGACTTCAAGAAAGTCAACGAGCTGATATGTAACCTAGCTAACTAAACCTTCTGTGTATTTCTGCATATCAGCTCGTTGACTTAGTACTCGAAATAAACATTTTGAGTGTGTAAATAATGGAACACTGAAGAAATTGAACATTGCTGATCACGGATGAACTGAACATGTTGATAAATATAAGATGAACAATGCTGAAAAAACTACAATTTTCACTACTGAATAGTGAAGGTTCCAGCAAAGTGATTGAGAACATTCACAATCAAACTCTCATGCTGAAGTTACTTGCTAATGAAGACGAAGATAGTGATTAGTGGCAACCGAACAAGATGAACAAGCACTCTTTCTCCCTCTTGGCTTCTCGAATCACCTATTCCATGGTTGATGTCTGAATCTGCCCTTCAAATTCTCCGTGTGATTCACTCACGTTGCAACGAACAAAATCTTAGAGGTATCTTGAAAATTTTCCTGATATTTAGGAGACTTGATATAAATTTAAAATTAAAAAAAAAATAACACTATAATCTAGTTAAATAGTTGTGATTAACAGGATTTCAACTTATGTAATAAGTGATCATTTGATATAAATTTAAAGCTAAAAAAGAGTGATATATGTTTTACCTCAGACATCTTTTTCCCTATAGATTAGGTAAGCACTGCCACTACAATATCTGGATGCTAGTGCTCTCCCAGAAGAGGTTGGAGGAGAAAAGGCACACTGTGAGGGTTCCAATATTCGACCCGGGGAAAAACTCTGCCTGAAAAAAGTCACAAAATTATGTCATCAAACAATGTTCATTATCAACCAGATAATTTCACAATGAACATCTACATGAATGATAAATTAAACAGCAGAGTCAAATGCAAGAAGAATTCACTGAAGTGCAAGTAAGATTGAGGTCAAAACGATTATGAACACAAGACAATAATCAATGCATTGTCGACCAAGTATTTGCAACTTCCAACGACAATTCTCGTCTGGATGCCAAATACAGATAACACATGATTAGGTTTTAATGACATACCAAGCAGCTATTACCTAGCAGCATCCAGTAGTCGCGAGGCAATCCGCTTCCTTCTCTGGGATGGTACAACCCAGATGCCCCTAAAGCCACAAAGAGCAGGGACAGATTCTCCCTCACAAAGAACAGCTCCAGTCTTGCACTCATCAATGCTCACCTTGTCCTTGCCATCACTTCTTTTGATGACCTCTCTCTTGAAACTAATCCCTCCAAATTGTAAAATTGGACCTTTTCTTTCCAAATTTTGATGCATTTTATCAGAATATGCGTTATCATGGTCCGTATGTTTGCGTGATGCAGAATTTTCTATAACTCTATGACCCATTCTTATCGATTCAGCAATTAGGCAACCGACAACCCTGCAACTCGAAATAAACAGATAAACCTGCATTTTCCGATAACATAAAATTAGAGCAATGAAGTCACAACATGATTATTATATTAAAGACTAGTTACTCACTTTGCATTGCTTATTCAGAAGCTGACCGTCACTGAACCCAAGCTCCTTCTCCATGATTGCAAGCACCTCCTTAACCTGCAATCATGGATGCGTGTCAGCTATCTTTCATCAAAGCAATATAATTACAAAGCCAAACATTTGCATGATCAAATTCAAGAAGATGCATTTTCACTTTCTCAGTCATTTCATCAAACAATTTCCCAGCACTAGAAACAACAAGATTAAGCGATCAAGCTGTGTTCCAGCAACCTTACGCCTGTGTGATGGAGGATCACCATCGACTACCAACAGAATGCGGCAATTGTCTCCACTAGACGTTGAGACAACTCTCTCGTCGCGCAAGCCCTGCGGATCAAAATTACACAAGCTAGAAAACAAGGAACAGAAAGCGGATAGAGAAGAGATCGAAGGAGTCTGATCTACCTTAAATTGGATTCCTTCGTAATATTTCTTGTGGAAATCCCTATGGAGCTTCTCATCCGACTCGTCCCCGCAGGCGTACATCATCCCACAGACGGAGCAGGAGTGGAGGAGGAAGTCCGACTGCCCTAATTCGAGATGGTACTGCGCGTAACTCCTCTTCTTGTTGAGGATCCCAGAGGAATCCCTCCGCACCTTCAATTCCGCTTTTCCTCCATCTTTAAGCCTTTGATCGCCGGCGCAATCGCTGCAAGAACCGGGTCAGCAACGGATCGGGTTAGATGGACAAGAAATCGGAGGAAGAAGAAACACCTCCGATCGGAGGGCTTGAAGAAGGCGCTGATCCTGGATTGCTGCATCCCCGCTCCGCCAAAACAAAGACAGTGATGCGTCGATCTCCACACCGTTCAGATTTTATGTTTCAAAAAACTCAACTTTTTCCCGCGCATTATTTGGGCGGCATTTGTTAAAAAAACTAAAATAAAGTTCTTAGAATAAAATTTTATATCATTTTAGGTTAAATCAATTTCAAATAATCAAATTAAATCATATTTGAATGTTTGATTTTAGCATCGATTTTAAAATCTTATTGAAATCCAAATACAGTCAACCGACGATCATAATTCATAAGAAAGCTTTGTCCAACTACACGAAGCAAGTCAAGAAGATCAGCATGAAGGCACCCGGGATCGACATTATTCAATGTTGATGCTTGTCCACATGCTTATTGAGAGTTCTTCAAAACCCATTCAACCAAAGTAGACACACCAAATCCAGTCGCGGTACGTTTCTTATCGTTCCACACAGGTCCTGCCATGTCGATGTGAAGCCACTGAACCTTCTCGTCGACAAACTGAAAGAAAATAAGGCGGGTTTAGTTTAAAATCATCGCTCACCCGAGTAGTTAATCTCAAATATGGATTTTTTTGCTCTCAAACTGTTTCCTTCCAAAGAAAGAATCCAGGATTGGTTTTTAGAATCATGAAGCATCAGACCTGTTTCAGAAACAAAGCGGCCGTTATAGCGCCACCTTGGCGACCTCCGGTGTTCAGCATGTCAGCGGCGCCTGATTTCATTGACTCCCAATAGCTTTCCTCCAAAGGCATCCTCCAGAACTTCTCTCCCGTAGCCTCGGCCGCAGCATCAATCTCCTTGGCCAGATCGTCGCTGGGAGAGAAGAAACCTGTGGAAAAGAGAGCAGCTTGTGAAGACTAGCGGCCACAATCAACCACATTGCAAAGGGTTGAAGATTATTGAGGCTCCTTACCCGCAATGCTGGGTCCAAGGGCAACTACACAGGCACCAGTGAGTGTTGCTAGATCAACAACCTGCATTAGAAAGGTTACGCGATAAGAGGAATCATGTCTCCAGACCTGAAGAAACATAACCTACTTTCTATCATCATCTGCTGCATTGCTTTTATCGCCCTTTCTAGGATAAACATGTATAAGTTCATTCATAGTCAAGGATTTGATTCGTCATAAAAAAGATTACGGTTAAACACCGTGTAATAACACAGTCATAAATATTCCCAATCTATTAACCTAACAAGTCGCTCACCAAGCCAGTTTGGTATGCGCAATAAGTAACTTGTCTATAGCAAACACTCTCCAAAGGTCTTGGTCAATACAAATTTAAGTTGGATAATCTTGGGTTTTAACTTGGTTTGATACACTAAACAAATCGAGCCGATATGCATAGTCAAATATCTTGTTAAATTATCATTCTTGTCGTAAACTAGTATAATGCGATATGATTAGACCTTTTCGATGCCTTGGTTACAAGCATAAACCAAAGCATCCGCAAGTGTGAGCCGTCCTTCTGCATCAGTATTGTTGACCTGGAAAAGAAAGAAGAAATTCAAATTTAGGGAAAATGTAGTAAATAATGATTTAATATAATGATGTTAGCAAAGTATAATGATGTTAGC
>JBBPFQ010789498.1:0-12862 GCA_037974815.1 Kaempferia elegans
TGACAGATGAATCTATAACATTTGAAAATTGAAAAGGGTTATATTTTTTTAATTAAGAGAGTCTTGACATTCATTGGTATTGATTAGTGAGTATTATTATTTTTGATATTCATTGGTATTGATTAGTGAGTATTATTATTTTAGATATTATAATGAGCTTGTGATAAATTCTATTGAACCTATGCAAATCCTCTAAATTATTTTAAATCAAAATTAATGTACTCCTGCAACCCTCTTTAATATATTTGTGCTCTCAAAATTTGAATTCGAAGATGTAAATTGAAAGTGATAAATTTTTAACGGGTAGAGCAAAAAATTTAATGTGGAAAAAAAGGAATATAACGAGAATATATATATACCAATTAATCGCATATATATATAGGTCAAATAAAATATATTATATTAAAATTAATCATTACCTATTTTCCATATTAATTTTAAACTAGTATAAAGATAATCACTTGCTAGGTATTATATTTCATAAACCAAATTAAGTAACATTTAATTCTATTTTATCTATATTATGTAAATCACAAAATGCTTGAAAAAAATTTTATATTTTAAAACATTTATTATTCCACCACTTACTTAACAGCTCCCAGACAGCTCACATTGTTAAATAATTCTATTTTAATATTAATAAAATTTTGTGGAAATTTTATAAATTATCAGTAGATATTTTTGAGCTTTCCATAAAAAGAACATTTTAAACCAGACGATAATTCTAAATCCACGACGCCGACCCGAATCAAGGACGATGGAAGCCCCTAGCGATACGGAAGGGCAATTTGGTCTTTTCACTTCCTCGCGGTCCGCAGTCGTATCCCAAACCTGTGTACTGATCGAGAGCTGTTTCTGGGATGGGGATGAGCGGAAGAGGTCGGGTCGAGATGGCGCTGTCAGCTGTGCATGGTATGGTGATGGTGGTAGAGCAAAACAAGCAGTTTTCTCGACGACAGGCAGTTCGATGGCCCCTGGTTTTGCTCCCCCCTTTCGACCTTTATACTCCCCCGATCCCACCGCACCGAAATTTCCATCCTTTCCTGCTGTTACGGTGGATCCCGACGTTTTCTTCGGCGATTTTGACTTTTTGTTGCTTGTCCGTCGAGATTCAATCCCCGGAGCCGGTAAAGTTGCGGTTTTGGGAGGCTCCCGGTGCGTGGAACTTGAATTCTAGGGGTTGGATGCTTTGGGATCGATGAAGGTAGAGGCGAGGTGCGCGGAGGAGGATGAGGTGCGGGAGAGGAAGGGGGAGAGAGCGGAGGGGAAGAGGAACGGGGAGAAGCTTCTGCGAAAGCAGGCGTGCGAGCGGAGGACCCGGAGGCGGGTGCAGCCCGCTTCGACGACGATCCAGCGTCTGTTCTTGGCGTGCAAGACGGTGTTCAAGGGTGGCCCTGGGACCGTGCCCGAACCCAAAGACGTCGAAATGATGCAGATTCTCTTAGGTATCGGTCCCCCTCCGCTCGTCTTCTCCTTGAATGATCTCAATTCGATTTGATAGAGCCTCAACCTTCCACTGTAGCTAAATTCGTTTGACAAGTTAGCATCTTGATTGATCTGTATAATTTTAGCTATCTTTGTTTCATGTAAAGAACACAGTTGATTTTGACCCATTATAGATGTGCTTCTTTGCTAGCATCTAATGTGTCTACATCTTTGCTACTTGAAAAAGAAGACTAGTAGTACTGTGGGGGATAATTCATACTTGTTTTGATCTTGTTGAAGCTTTGGCTGCATCAACATTCTAGATGATCCTCACACACTTATATCTTGCACGTCTTCTTTGCTTGATTAAGTTAAGATTTTAGAACTATCTCTATTCCTTTCTTTGGTTGTTTATCTTAATCTATGAGGTTGAAGTATAAGGAATTTTGTCATGTTCTTTTATTAACTATTGATCTTCATCTGAAGTGGATGATAACTAGGAGTCTAAGAGAGTGAAAGCCTCATCACTGGCATTCAGAAATCATGTCAACAATATCATTCCACCAAACTTTATTTGCTCACCTTATTATTTCACAATTAGATCAGATATAGTCTCCAGATACTGAATATGAAGCAGGGGTTTTTTTTTCTTGGAAATAATTATATATTTGGGAGGTCATGTTTAACTGATTAATAATTGTTTTCCAGATAAAATGCGGCCGGAAGATGTCGGGCTAAGCACAGATACACTCCTCAAGCTTAAAGGTCCTTCAAAAGGAACCCCAAGGATCACATATGCAGTAATATACAAGTGTGATAACTTTTCGGTAAGATTCAGTAACTATAATCCAGTACTAGGAATATGTCTATAAATTCTCCTTTTCATTGATGACGGACCATATAAAATGTTGTTTGCTATAAACATCTGATAATATAGAAATTGTAGTAGACATGCAAAAATGCTTCACCGTGAACTTTTCTGGTGCACTTTGATTGAGTTTTGTCTCATTGCAGATTTGTATATTCATCTTGCCACCAGGAGCAGTTATTCCTCTTCATAACCACCCTGGAATGACTGTCTTTATCAAACTATTACATGGATCCATGCATATAAAATCATATGATTGGCTTGACCCTGATGCATCAAATAACCTCACCTCTTCATCTAAAAGTAAGATTTTTCTTATGACTAAATTTCATTCATTTTTTAATTTTTTTGCATTACCAATTGCTTACCTGATGGACAACATATGATGCATTTTGCAGCAAGACCGGCAAAGGTGGTAGTTGATTCTGATTTTACATCTTCATGTGACACATCTATTCTTTATCCTACAACTGGAGGGAACATTCATACCTTCAGAGCCATCACAACCTGTGCTGTACTTGATGTTCAAGGCCCCCCTTACTCAAAAGAAGAGGATCGTGACATTACATACTACCGGGATCATCCCTACTGGAAATATCCAAGTAAGCAGTTGTATAAGGAGTTGCTTCATGCTTAGGGAATCACATAGTGGTGTATGCTTTGATTTCATTTCTCCTCAGCTATTTTGTGGTTTTTTCCCCATTTGATACATGCTCTTGTGTTGCCAAGCAAGTTACATTCGCTGTTAGGTTGTTGTGTAGGTTTGTCAGAGTCTGAAAAAAGGGAATTTCCTAGCTAGTAGATTCCTGAAAAGATATATGGATATTCATTTCATAGAGGTTTTACCTTGAAGCAACAATTAGTTGTTCATCCTATATCCAAATGCAAGTATTGAGATGTTTGTGCTGTTAAGTCAAGAACCCCCTGGAACTTCAGAATTGCCCATCCTGGAAGTGTTCTTTGACCTATTAGCATTGAAGTATCAAAAGTAGGCATCAGCTCGGTAAAGTTGTGTCCGATAACAAAATATAGGATTAGAAGTCAGCTTGCTGGCAGAATCATTAATATCTATTCTCTACCATTATGAATTCAGTATGTTGTTATGCTATATGTGTAGGCCCATGAATCTCATCAGAACTAATTTATTTTATGGTATCAACTTGTGTGATCAAGTTTGCATATGGAATTGTCTTTTAGACCCTATTTATTCAAACAAAATGGCAAGAAAGGAGAAGGAGAAAATAGGATAAGATATAAGAAATGTTATTTGCTTCGACTTAAGTCATAATGGCACGCTTTCTTGTCTCACCACTCCAGACCTTCACTACCTCCATGGCCTCGACACTACTATCTCTGTCTTCCTATCAAGATGGAGATGAGGTTCTTCCTCCTAGTTGGCACTACCTTTTTTTGTATTGACAGACCCCAGCAATCAGAGGAGTCAGGACAACAAATATGAATGGTAACTAATGATATTGTTACGAAGAACCATTGAGATTTTTAACGGTTTTTCATGTTTCTTTTGACGGAATGCTCTATGTACGATTCCAGTTCATAATTGTAGAAATGTGTCTCTTCATCCACTTGCCTAATTTATAAAGAAATAAAATACTTTCTCAGATGGTGTTCCTGATGGAAATGGTGTGATGGATGCTTCTCTTGGATGGTTGGAAGTAGTCGATATCGCAGAGGATCTAATGATGGATGGTGTTCAATACATGGGCCCTCAGGTCATTGATGTTTGATGACAATTGTAGCCAGCTCCAGGCCAATGCCACTCCATACAAAATCATCAAAATACTCTCTAGTTGTTTCAACTTCTTGTTATTTGCTCTTAAGCATTGATCATGTTAATTCAGTTAACTAAGTGGCATAGATGTCACACAGTACTATGTTGATAGTTAGGAAGTGTAACAACAGCAGTTTAAAGTTTGAGGGTATTTCATGATTTTGAAACTTTCGAGGAACAAAAATGTGTTTTTGAGTTAAATATCCTCATGGCTGGTATTCTGCATATTTTCCTTTTGTAAAATTTTGCATTTAGCCATTGTAGAGTTTAAAATTGCTAAAATCTCCTTTTATAATTTTCAAACTTTCGTAATCAGCCCAAATTATCAAGGGTAAAAATTAAAAGTGTATTTCTAATTATTGTTTCCGTTAAGAAGGTATTTTAAAAAAATTAAAATAAAACCAAAACAATTGTTATATTTTTCTTAAAAATATATGTATTTCGGTGATGAAAATTCTGTTGTAAATTATTTTGGACAAAAATTAAAACGTTGTTTTTTTATTAATTATGAAAAGAATGACTTATTTTATATTTAATTAATATATATATTTTTTTATTTATTATAGCAGCTACATAGTATAATTTTAATATTTTAAAAAATATTCTATTATTATTGTAGAGTAGTTAATTTTTGTTAAATTGTCTTAATTTGATTAAAAATTTTACCTATAATATAAACATATTTTACATCAATTTAATTAGAATTATTCAAATTTAATTAAAATTATAAGAGTTAATTAAACTTATTAATATTGTTATATTAATTATGATTAGTAGTTATTATAATACATAGTTGTTATAACTATGTTTAAAATATTTTTTATATGTTGTTACCTCTTTCAAAAGCAGAGAACCATGCTACGTATCTCCGTCCAAGGTAATAGGGTTTAAGTCTTTGTAACTACCTTTTATTTACGTTGCTAACTGATAAAAAATTTATGTTGAATCAGGCTGTTCACTTTAAAATTTATCAATTTAAAAAGCTAGATACCGATATTACTAATAAAAATTTATATTAGCACTTTCTTTTTATTAACATACATTCACATTCATTATTTCTAAGTCTCACTCCACTCATTAATTTTTATTCTTGTTTTTATATCAAATAAATAAATATATTTTAAATTTTATTTGGCTCAATGTGTTCAAAGAATTAAATGTTGGTGTGCAAGTATTATAGCACTCACCTTTATAATATCATTTGAGCATTATAACACGTACTCATTCATGAATATCAATGTGGATCTTGAATAGTTATTTAATTGTTATAACATAATTGCATCGGAAATAAAAATATTTTAAAAAAAGTAAGTATCTTTTTGTTAATAAATAAAAAATGATATTCTTTTCGTAATTTTAATAAAAGGAGTTTTTTTTAGTTTTGCCCAATCACTGTTTTACCCAGTTGAATATATTGTTTTGATTTTTTTTAATTATTTTTTTTCAATTATTGATTGGGAGTGAAATAATAGAAGTTAAAAATATTTATCTATAAAATAACATTCTCATTAGATATTAAAAAATTATTTTAAAAAATATTGCATTGTAATTTATTTTACTTAGAATTTAAGCCTTAGTAAAAAAAACTTTTCATTTTGAAATAAATTAATTTGTATAACGTAAGACAAATTAATTTGTTAAAAATTTAAAAAATATATGTTTGTCATAACTTGAAATGCCGCTAAAGTTACAAATTAACCGGCAATATCATTTACAGAATATTTTTTCGTGTATGTCAGATGTATATGTATAATTAACCTTCTTTAAACATTTTTTTTAATATGTTTTTTTACTTTTTAATATAAATTAATTTATACAACAAAAATGATACAGAATATATGCTATAAATTAAATCAATTTGTGAGAAAATCTTATTTCAAAAAGTATATTTTTCATAACTTGAAATGTATTTTCTAAATCTATGGACAAATATTCATTAATAAAATTTCTAAACAAATTAGTAATATTAAATTTACTAACCAACTAAAAAAATTAAATTAAGAGTTTCATAAACAATTCAAGTTCGAACCAATCTTAAAGAGAAATAAATCAATAAATCAGTGAAATTTGAATGATTCTTTTCAATAACTTTATTGATTTTAAGCTTAGTTCGGCTCAATTATATCATCTTATTCAATAAAATTTTTACTCCGAGTAAATTTGGAAGCGCAAGCAATTCATAGGCTTGGAAGTCTAATTATCCACCTGTATAACTAGTCTTAGCACGTTGACACATTCTTTATCGGTCAATGAGATTCAATAATCATTTAATCTTGCGTATAATAACCAATCATCACGCAAATCTAGCAAATTGCCGAGGAATATAGCCGTCAACTTCAACAAATTAAGGCAATTTCTTTCTACTTTATTTTCTGTTTAGTAATTAATTAAGAACTAAATAATTTTTAACTAATTAATCGCACTTTCCGGGCGACACGCGGCCAGCATTAAGAATCTCCGCAATTGTAACGGCTGATTGACCCACCCAATAAAGGTTTGCTCCGGCTCGGGTCCCATTGCTACCGCCATCGATGCCTCCCGCAGGCCCCGAATGTTGACCTCATCGAGTACGTCAACCTGACGCAAGTTCTCTTTGTGGCTCTCGTCCACTAATCTAGACCTACCCAGTTTTTCATTGGATCGAATAAAGTGGCCATTTACTTGAAAACAATAGTAGGCAGGGTACCAATGTCAATACGGTAAGCATAAATAAGTGATAATGGTGGTGCTATGATTCGAGCGTGTGTTTTTAAATAGGAGAAATCTCATTTTACACCCCAAATTTACTCTTTTTAAAGAGGAAGAACAATAATAAATTTATATATATATAAGGTAAATAATCCTCCATGGTTTGCATGAGGATTTTATAGTAAATATATTTTTCTTTTATCATTTAAAATTTCAAAATTTGCCACTTGTATAGGGTGGAGTCTTAATCCATGTAATTATCTAAATTTCAATAAGTAAATGAAAAAGATTGATAATTCTGGGGGTAAAAATGAAACTTTATCTTTCTATAAATGGGGTTAAGGTCGGCCGCTTTCTGCTTAGCTTGGTTTGCTAGTTGTAATTTGAAGCCAGAGGAGCAAATTTGACTGGAGGCGAATCGGAATCACAGTGCTGTGATCGCCGGAGAAATGGATAGCGGATTGGGGCTGGAGGCGACTGAGCTGCGCCTGGGGTTGCCCGGCTTCGGAGGGGAAGGCGAGGGCGTGAAGAAGAGGGGATACGAGGAGACAATCGACCTAAAGCTTCAGATTCAGACACCCGCCGATGTGATGGTACCGGAGGAGGCTGCCGATAATATGGTCAAGAAGACGCCGAGCGTCAAGAACGTTGCTCAATGCGGCAGCGTTGTCGAACCAGAAAAACCACCGGCTTCCAAGTATGATTGAAATATCTCTATTAGCATAAATTTTATACTTTCGTGCTTTACTTCAATTTCTTATCACAAATGAAGTCTTTTCCACATAAATTAGTGTATAGTTGCTTCACTTGCTTGTATAAATTATGCTCGAATCAACCACCTTCTTTTAATTATACTCTCTGTGTAGTCATTTTTGCCTAATTTTTGGCATATGATTTAAAGTTTTTTTCGTTGGAGTAGGAATTTGGTCTCATTCTTTTTGAGATTATACCACTGGCCTATTATACAGATCTGAATCTAAAGAAATTTATTGGTACTTTTTTCTTCTTTCCGGGTATCTTAAAAGGATTATAAATTTTATATAATTCTACTGCACATCAAACCATCTTACTTCAGTAACAACAAAATTTATTTCCAAAATTCTCAAACAAAAGTACAATGAGATCATTCTTGCGTCAATTTACATGGAATCAAATAAAAGAGTTAGTGAACCTTTTCTCTAAGATGAAAGTTAAAAGAAAAGAAGCTGTAACACCATTAAAAGGCAATTTTCTATTCTCAGTTTTTACTAGCACTTTTGGAGCTATTATGATCTGTTTTATCTCCAAAGTTTTAGTTTGATCTGGATCCTTCATTGTGACTGTATGTCTACGAATCAGGGCACAGGTTGTGGGTTGGCCACCGGTTAGATCATTTAGGAAGAACATCCTTTCTTTCCACTCTGACAAGGGGGGGACCAACATGAAGCAGGACGGTGAAAAGTCCTGCAACTCGATGGCCTCCTTCATGAAGGTGAGCATGGATGGTGCGCCGTACCTGCGTAAGGTGGATCTAAAGATGTACAAGAGCTATCCAGAGCTCTCCATGGCCTTGCAGAAGATGTTCGGCTCCTTCACCAACAATGGTATGCATGCATGTAATTGAGCACGCCTTACTTGTCTTAATTAATTTAAGCAATCGCCATCACTGAATTATAATTGGAGACATACCATGCGACAGACAGTGCACATGAGATGGTTCAGAATGAATTGGTGGCTATTTCTGTAGCCAGATCAGAGAAGTATCATGTAGGCCAACTAATGTTTGGTACAGTGGAAGCCTATTTTGCATTATTGGACCTACAGTTCTGGCTACATTAGTGACTTAAGTTGACACTCATGATTATATACTGAAAAAGCTAGGTCGATGCAAATACTCTGTGATAAGAAAGATATATCTGAGAACTGCCCATCTAGATAACTGTTCTTTCTTCTACTGGGAAAGAAAGAACAATGATCGTCTCCAAGTTGAATTTTTTTTGTTTTACATGGATAGAGTAATTTGTTTTTGGTGCTAAAATTTTAGTTGCTTTTACAGAAACTGAAAAGCTTAAGTTTACTAGACAATCAAATTACATGTTTATGATCTAACACCAATCTCATGCCCAATATATGTTCATATAAATAATTAAGCTTCACGTGGCAAAAGGCGAAACGCTCGCCTCTAGCACCCCCGCCAGCCCGTCCCAGGACCAACACAGAGGAGGTAAATCACAGTGACTGAGGAGGCAAGTGGATGTGGTGGTGAGTTACACGGGGTGCAGGGATTTTACGCCCTGCCAACTCCGAGATTTGACCCCTCGACCTCAAGTGGCAAACCACCATCCACTTACCACTTCAGCAATGCCCGAAATAATTAAACTTTCATGACCAGCTTGAAGATAGGCTTGAGCAAGATTTAGAGAGTTAATGTGGTTTCTTTCCCACATATCAGGAAATTGTGGCTCCCTGGGAATGAGTGGTAGGGACTTCATAAACGAGAGCAAGGTGATTAATCTGCTTAATGGATCTGAGTATGTCCCAACCTATGAAGACAAGGATGGAGACTGGATGCTTGTCGGTGATGTTCCATGGGAGTAAGTTTCTTTCACCAACTTCCACATTGCATTTTGAGATATTTTATAATTCCCTAATAATGTTTAACAAACTCGCATCATCATTAATTTACTCCAAAATAATTATAATACAGGATGTTTGTCGATTCATGCAAGCGTTTGCGAATCATGAAGGGATCCGAAGCCATTGGACTTGGTGAGCATCTTTATCAAAAATCTCTGTTTTGATTGATCAACCCTTAATTCAATGCATATATCTAGCAAATAATCTCAATATATATCCTGGAACTTATTCTTCTCTCATATTGTAGCACCAAGAGCTCTGGGGAAGTGTAAGAACACAAGCTGAAGGTTTTGCCCCAAGTAAAACGTCAAACCCAAACTTCTCTCTGGACTTGGATGTGGACATCTGCATGCTTATTGTGCTTACATAGATATTATATCAATCACTAAGTTGCATAGAATAATTTTGTTCATTTTCTTTTTGTGTGTGGACAGGAAGCACTGCTATTTCTAAGATTACTGTCTCTTTGTCTGTTTTTAATTAATGATGTCGGTGTGTTTAATTAATGAAAACAAACTATTCTAGTTATTATTATTATTATATAAGGAGTGTGTGTTTTTGTTACTTGGGTTTAAAATAGGGAAAATATGATGAGTTTGTTGGCTCTTTCAATTAATATTGCACAGCCAACTGGAAGAGGGGTCAAAGTAATGTGCATAATGATGGGGTATCTGATTTAGGTACTATTTGATGAATAGGATAATAATCTGTAGACCCTTAATACATAATTGATAAATTAGGTAATTATGTTGGTGGTCACTATTGAAGCAATTATTAGTGTGGACTTTCATAGAAGTTTCATGCAGAGATAGAACAAAATATAAAATAGGGATTAAAAATAGCTTGACAGCAGAGCACTGAGTACATTATATGTAGGAGTCAAATTAGATAGAAAGTTGAAGTTCAATAAAGATGAGTACAACAGTGCACAGGACCAACCATAATGATACTTGTACAGGATTCCTTCTTGATTATATACTTGATTGGCGCATCATTCTTTCTAGAAGTCTAATATTTCTGGATCTAATCTGCTAAAATCTAACAAAATTATGGGTGATGTAGTCATGGAATCTTAGAAACTAAGAAACTGCACATCTCATTTACAGAAAGTTCAAGGTATGTGTTGCATGGCCTAAGGTGAGAATACAAACACCAAGAAGATTTAAACCAGATAATAGTGTTCATCAACATCTTTTCTTTTCTTATCCACTCTCTTCAGAAAATGTTTTGCAGTTACTGTCTTACTTTTGTCATTTCCAGTGAAGGAGGACCCCCATCTGCATACCATTCAACTTGGTGGTGGACCTGAGTGGCTAGATGGAAACCCACTAGTGCATCCACAGCCAGTTTTCAGAGTTTGGATGGCCATCAGTCAACTGTCTCCGAGTTAATGCACTGTTTCCACAACCAGAGTCTGTCATCAGGCAAGATTCTTCCTTGTTGGTGCCATTAATTGATCATGAACTCTATCTGCTGTCATTTTTCTTATCTTATACTGCACTCAATCAATAAGTTCAGTTTCACCTAGTGCTGGGCAATATTCTTTTTTGTTTGGTGCCATTGGTCGACGGACTCTATCTGCTTTCATTTTTCCCTAATTGCAATCACCAATTAGTTCAGTATCATGCAAAGCTACTCTACCAATTAGGTGAAGGGTAGTTTTGCCGTAATGTTAAAATTATTACTGTGGAATGTAGAGGTCATAAGTTCGAGTCTCAGAATCAACCCCTTACAAAGTAAAGTAAGTGTGTACAATAGATCATTCTTTAGAACATTGGCGGAAGCTTTGTAGGCTACCCTTTTGCAATTATCAATTAGTTCAGGATCATGCAATTATCAAATAACTCACCTTCTATTATTCTCATTCTCTAAACTCAAATTTTCTCAATGTTCATTCTTTCAACTTGGATTCTCTCTTATCTCTCTATTTATTATTATTGTAATATTTATTTGATAATATTTTCATTTCTAAGTCTCATAATTCCTCATAAAGCTATTGGACAAAATAAGATAATATTTTAGTCTTAATTTTTTAAAATATATTTATTTAATTTAAATAATTTTTTATCGTGTAAGATATGAATATTCCTCTTTAAATTTTATATTAGAAAATAATATAAGGTGATTGTGTTGTATTAGTGTTGAATAATTTGGACCATCTAGCTTTGAGGTTGAAAATGTAAGTATAGGTCTCAATATATTTCATGTTTATAGCCTTGAGAGATTCATTCATTATTAAACTCCGCCAAGTGCAAGAGATAGAATCTCCTTATCATCGACACTCAGGTTGATTCAAGGGCAATGATCAAAAGTAAATGAACCAGTTAACATTGAATTTGGAGCGATCGATTTGGTTCAACTAAAGTTTTTATCGGTTATCAAGGTAAATTAGAAAATGCTCTTGACGGATGGTCTAGAAGCCTAGTATCCCGTAGTTAGTATTCTATTTAGAGAAAAAATTCTTATAAACATGTTTTAGTTGGGAATTGAATCACGAGAACTGATAACTTAGTATTTTCCACTGTACTGTATCTTTGATGGCACAATGATCAATAGTAGTTACCATTCCAACAAGTCCAATACAATAACATTCACCAGATCATCGTGTTGAATAAATATACTGGCAAGTCTAAAGTGGGAGATGAGCCGCATTCTAACACTCTTGTAGAATAGGGGAGACAAGGGAACACATCTAAATTGGCGACCATTTCAACATCATCTCTAAAAATGATGAATAAAAGAGTTGACGTGGAAATTAGATACTTGATGTGTGTATATATATTCACTATCAGAATTATATATTAAAAAAAAAACTTTTTGGGAGGCCAAAGAGGTCTCCGTCTCAGGCCGATTCATCTAAGGAGGTCTAAGAAAAAAAGCCCAAGTTGTTTTAGGGGTTCAATTTTTTAAATTCTTGGATGTACTTTTTAAATATTAAATCATACATTAATTTAAGTCGGTCACCGCTCGATTGAGATGATAACGGTACATATCGAATGCTAAGGTATCTCAAATGGCTGAAGGCCACTTGTTTATAATTTTAAGATACTCATTTATTAAAGTATAATAAATTTATTATAATAGAATAAGAGATTAATTAGACACATAAATTTTAGAGAAAAAAATTCCTTCGATTCCATAACCACTTGAGCGGCTTCGTTCACATTATTTATCTTTTATTACACTAAGATTAGTCTTCATTATGTGTTTGACCTATTAGTAGTAGGAGGATAGGTACAGAAGTTTACGGATATTTTAGAAAATTAATATATAATTTAGTAATAAAAAAAGGTAGAGTTTTCCATTTGGACATATACGATGTAAAAGGGAATAAGAGCATCCCAATAGGGGTTTATTGGTTTATCGATGTATCGGTTCTGGTTAATTCTGATTTAGCATAGTTTATTTGGAACCGGTTAATCGACCGGTATTCTTATCGGTTCTACCGGTTCCGGTCGGTTAACCGGTTCTACCGG